>JAZHYW010024925.1:0-46202 GCA_037355805.1 Ixodes ricinus | reverse complement strand
GCTACGTGCTGTTCACATGACTGGTTGTCGTTATCAGTAATAAGAGCAGCAGCCGCGGCGCTAGCTGCACTTAGAGAGCCCGAGATTGCAGGAGAGGAATCCGGCCCCGAGGCAAGGAGGGAAGCGGGCAGAGAGTACAGGAGTATCGCTTCGCCGAAGGCCCGGACGCTGCGCGTTGTCACCGCCTCGAACCAGATGGCAGTAACGCTGCCTGCTTCACCACGTGACTCGACCGAGCAGTTGGACACTCCAAAGTCCAGGCTGCTGCTTCCGCGCGGCTGCAAGTCACAATTAGATCCGCTACCGCAAACGCCAACACGCCGGAATTACCGGGCGTTTTCGCACGTTTGTGTATGCCTAACCTTGATGGATCGTACGTCATTGCGTCGCTTTCAGATCAACTGGAAGTCACAATTAAGAGGTTAGAAATATTGAGATTGGACTCCACCGCCCTATTCGTTTTTGTTATACTGACTAAGATGGAAACGGTGCACCATCTTTTTTGTTTTTTTTTCTTGTAAAAAAAGAAAATAGTGTTGCCAGACAAAAACGCTTTTCGAGGTCAACGCCCGCCAAAATTATGTGGGGTAGTCAGCTGCGAGCTACGTCAGCCTCCCCACTGCGCACTCTCGAGCAGTGGTGCGTGCTGAGACGCCGGGCACGTGGGACCGCACCGGGCCTCCGGTCAGCTCTGGCCCGAGCTGCTCGACGCTCGCGGTGCCTGGTGTGCCACCAGCAAGGCCTCGGACAAGGTGGTGGTGGTGCCAGGCAGGATCCCGGGGATTACGCTGCCCGAGCCCGTGGACGTCATCATCTCGGGAGCCCATGGGCTACGTGCTGCCCAACGGCAGCGCACGCCTGCAGACCCTACCTGCACGCCAAGCAAGTGGCCTCGGCCCAGGGGTGAGAGGGACCCCTCTCTCGGCTGCAGGCGCCGCCCACGCGCTTCCGAGTGCTGCGCACTGCCACGGCTCGAAGAAACCTCGGGATGCCCGCCTTCCGGGGAGTATTCGGGAGGAGCCAGTGGCCGCAATCTACGGCTCAGCAAACAGCGGGCCGATAGTGAGCTTCGGCTCTGCAGCCCGGCGCCGGCGAGCTCCAGCAGGCGGGCCTCGCGCCACGGCTCGATGCTGCCTTGGCGTCGGAGCCGTTTCTTAAGCCTGCGCACGCTATCGGACCCCGTCGTTGTGCCAGGCAGGCCCCGAGTAGATGGCGGCGATTAACTCCCCCAAGCGCCTCGTGGGAAAGTTGAGATTTTTTGTTGTGTAGGAGCCAGTCGAACACGTCGAGTACTATCGTGTGTTAAAAACACGTGTAACCACGTCGTGGCCTGTGTGTTAAAACAAATGAGGCGGAATCTCTTCAAGCGCGTGATTTTCGGGAACCGGAAATAATGAAACTAAGTTTTTGGATCCAAAGCGTAGCACTGAAGGTGACAAGATCTACGGACGTGCTCCGGGAGAAACCCTGCCTGACCCCCAAACTGCAATATCACTTCAGCGTCGTCATCGTCATCATCATTCATTATCTTTGAGGGCCTGAAGGCATTAAGGTTAACATAAAGTTGCAAGGCGCGCGCATTTTGTTATTGATTTCAATCCTGAGCACTTTGCACGGAATCTCCAACATGGTAGAGGCAGATACAGCAGAAAATGAAAGTGGACCCACAGAAAGTAGCAAATCTTCACGTGTCCATGTTCGTCAGGCACTAATCGTCATTGGGTGGTACAGGGCAGCCCACTTATCACGATACCACATATAACTGATGCACCATTTGTATTACCGGTTTTCTAGAGTTTCTAGACTGAAAGATGATCAGTTTCTAGTCCAGATACAACAATAATCGATGATAATCATTGAAATTTCTGGGCCTTCTCATTATCGTTATGAAAGTGGGTGGCGCTGTATTTTCCAATCAGTTGATGGTCAAGGTAAAGTTGAATTTGCTGCATGAAGTAGTTGACGAAAACATGGGCCAGCAAATTATGCCAGAGTCCCACCAGAGCTACAAACAGAAACAACCAACAGCGACAAGTCCTCGAACCAGAGTCTTTCGCGATTTGACTGGGCTTTGTAGGATAAAGGAGGCTATGCTCAAACACGAGCATCATGCACGCGTGGGTATCTTTGCACGGCTTGCAATCACTAGTGCTTTACATTCATGAGCACCGACGACTAAACGCCTGCCAAAGGTACCATTGTGATCATGCTGCATATGTTGGAGGCTTGCCATGTTCGGTTGTTTTTGTTTGTCACTCTGGTGGGACTCTGGCCATTACAGGAGTGGTCATTACACTCTGGGTAAAAGCAGCCATTCATGAAGAGGCATGTTATGAGAGAAAGATACAGTGATAGAAGAGAAATGCGGGACACCTCGGCACCTTAATGAAAGTGGAAGTTGCACTTTCCCGCAATCTAGATATGCTTGTGAATGGTGAGTAATCAGAAAAAATAAAGTGCAGAGCTCTGTTTGGGTGGATTCAAGTTTTATAACTAGGTAAGACCCTCCTCGCCAAAGGCACCATGAGCTAGGAGAAGCAGAGTTCAAGCTTAGACTGAACTAAAGCTCTGAATATGTCTAGTTGTTTTATCTCTGGTGTTTAGGTTTCAGGCTTCTGACGAAAAGCCGAGGGAACGGTTTGCCTTAGCTACTATATTATTAATGCAAGATGTCCATGAAAGGTCAAATGTTAAATGAATGCCAAGATATTTATTTGAACTGCACAGGTCGATAGGGTATGTTGAGATGGTAAGAAAAAGGTCGAAGTGGAGCACATTGAGAAAACGAAAGGAATTTCATTTGTCGAAATTTAGAGTCAGCTGCCATTTCCTGCACCATTGAATAATTTGTCTAATACAGTGGAATCTCGTTAATTTGAATCTGAGGGGGACCGAAAATTTGTTTGAATAAAGCAAAGTTTGAATTACTGGGAGTTTCCTCCCATAGAGACGCATAGGATGGGACCTGCATGTTAGTTTGAATTATCTGCAAGTTTGCATTAAGAGAGTTCGGATTAATGAGAGTCGACTGTGTGTCGTTTGCAAGGTACAGTGATTGTCAGGCGAGAGAATGGGTCTGTAAACTGTCTGCAAACAAACGAACTGATGATGAGATGTTCTCATGAATGTCATTAATACAGATTAGAAAGAGTAAGGGCCCGAGTACACTGCTCCAAGGGGCATCCATGGTTACTGCACACAAGGGGATCTAGAATTCTTAATGGTGGTGTACTGAGTGCGGTTAGTAAAAATTTGGATATCCATCTTACGATAGCAGGCTCGATTTGAAATTCGTTAAGTTTGATATAAGACGTCGATGAGTGACCCTGTCAAACGCCAATTTCATGCCGATTTCACGACAACCAAGTTCCTGTGACAACTGACTTTTTTTTCTGCGTCCCGTCAACTTTGTTATATTGGAATTCGACTGTGTACCAGAAAATGCATTGCATTGGAACCGTGATCGCACTGCCGCGTGCATTACCCAGAAGGAAAGCATCTCCGTGCATCTAGACGATTCATGCCTACTCTTGCCCCGTGCGTAAAAGATAAGGAGACCTAGAATGGCGTTGTCTAGGCAGTCTCGGCCTAGCTCGCCCAAGAACATTCTAGGTCAAATATCTGAGATACTGAGTGCACTAGATAAGAAGCTGACAGTTACCGGGCCAACTCACTCTCCCGACGAGGACGCACTCTTCCGCCAGTGCTCGACTGCGTTTCCGCCGACTCCGACGCCTGCGACGCCACACGGTTATCTTTGTCTACCCCTTTGGTTGTTGTTTATTTTTGGCACAAATTCGCCTTCATTAAATGTTTCTTCTAGTTTTACGCTCGTCAATCCGTTTCTATCCGCAACAAATACGACTTTGAGGGGACTGCATGAAAATGGTGTATAACCTGAAAGACGGCGATTACGACTTCAATGTTCTGTCTCGCGGAACAGAAATGTGCGGAACTTTGAAATTCCCTTTACGTTAATAATCTGGCGTGTTTTAAAAGGATAAGGCCTCAAAATACGTAAAAACAAAAACCAGGCGGCGCTGCATGCACAGGGTGACAATATTTTATTTTCACTCTGCTCGTTCGAGCAATTAGTAATTTTCTTGAGGGGCCGGTACGTCTGCCATGCCGAGGGAACGACGTCATTGTGGATGTATGCAGTCCGTCGAGTGCCGCCAAAATGTGACATTTCCGCCAACACGGGTACGCGCTATTTTGGCATTTGTGACACCGCCACCTTCGTCTGAAGTGTCGCAGCATTGGGGATCCGATATTTCGGACGTCCGATAATTCGGACTCGCTCGATATTCCGGACCTAAATGAGAGGAAGCGTAATCTGCCCGATAAAAATATAGTGCATATTCACGACCGATGTTTTCGACAGCTTGAACTCCGAAAGTTCAATCTTTTTGGACAAAATCGTCGTGAGCGATTGGGGGAAACATCATCAACAAGCCGCCATTATAGACTATGTTGGCTGCACATGAATTGGTTTGGTTTGGTAGTGCTACTGGAGTAGCGCTAAGTCCTACCGCTTAGGTGACACTATGTCTGCGGCTATCATCGCCATTGCTACCATTTCGCTTGGTCTCATTTGCCATTCCGCAGTCGTGGACTTGCACCGCTTACCTGGTCTTGGTGAATTGTGTTTTCGGACTATGCTGGCTTGGACGTCATGGCCCCATCTATCGCTAAGAACGCACGGAGAGTACTCGACCTGTTGCCGGAAAAAGGAGGCAAAGGCTAATAGAAAGTGGCCGAACGGAAGCTCTCCTTAGACGTAATAAAGACAAGTCTTTTAATCTGCCGATTTTTCTGACGTTTATTGCGCTGTCCCTGCAAAGTCTGAGAAATCGGGTCGCGGCGACTGTAGTTTCCTTTTTGACGCACTTAGTCAAGTGACAGTGCGCGCTCTGTCCACAAGCTGCAACGAGTCCTGAGCACTGCCGAGATCGTGATTGCGCCTCTTCTCTCTATACTAGTGTGGAGTTCATTTGCGGCATTTGCCCGACGGATGCTTTCCACTGCAGCTTTTGAATGACGGCTTGCCGCTGTCATTCAAGAGCATAGGAACCGTGGGGCGTGCTAGAACGTACAAAGAATATGCCGAGCCCCACTGCCTTTTCTGTTTTCGAAGCACAATGCGACGCATCGCAGCCAACATCTGGCCAACACCACCTTGCTGCGACGATTGTCAAACAAAAAAAGGGAAGCTAAAGGAAGCTGTGACTAAAAGAGGTGGAAAGTGCTAAAACCACCGAAAGCAACAACGCCGAGTAAGGAGATTAAATGACGAACGACGAAACAAATTTCCAACGCACTTTCGTTTAGGTACTTTGTCAGTTCTTCCTGACAGTGCGACGCACCGGGTTCTTCGTATGATGCTAAGTTCCTCTCGAACGCCAATTCAAGTCCCTGTTCAAACTTGCTTGTTTGCTTCGTATGTGGAATTCGCCAGGCTGCACCCGATGGTTGTATAAAATGTGGGACGTTGCATAGTTGGGGCTCAGCTGTGTGTGGGGTTGATGAGATTTCGCTGCACGTAGGAAAGGGATAGTGTCACGCTGCTCTTATTGTACTTGATAAACCCAAGGTGTCTTCTTCAACCTTAAAAATTAGTTTAGAAAAAAAAGCAGAGAAATCTAGGCTAAATTTGTTGTGCGGGTGAGTTATACTGCCATGATGACATGATATAGGGGGCTAATCGTCACGATAAGTTGAATAATTCCTTAAAATTTATCGATTAACTTTTTATTTAGTGGCAGTAAATGCGGTATTAATAAGAGAGCGAACGTTGTCAAAATACGTAAACTTTCGAAAGGGCGCGTGGAAGTGCAGTGGTGTGCTGAAGTTAACCTCGTGCAACGAGCGCAACTTTGGCGGTGCAGAAGAGCGAACGACAAGAGACGCAAACGCCCACGTGCGCGCTTTTCGCACCATCTAGCCCCACGCCTGTTGCGCAGGTGGTACCTTAAGTGCAATTTGCCGAGTAAGTGGTCATCGACAATGCTCAGCAAGTTCCCAATTGAAACCACACGTTTATTTTCCCTATTCCCAGCTAAAAAGTTTTATGTCGCTTATTGCCGGACGCTATCGCCCTACATTACTTCGCCTGGCCGTATAACTTGTCTGCACAGACTGCATTAGTGTAGCTTCAACGACTTTCTCAAGACAAAACATTAAAGCCTAAAGCACCGCGCAGAGTGCGTGTTGCACGCTGACGTCGCGTTTCTCCCGTTGTTTCAGGCAAAGATGTTCCCGACGAGGGGGGACCTGCACATGCTCCCTTTCTCGGACACCTGCCTGTACATGGAGCAGCTCAACAAGGCCAACTTCTGGTGAGAACCGGCGGGGCCATCCTGCCGTCGCTCGCGCTGTTCTTGGGAGGGGCGTTGTCGCCATTCTCAACGTCGACTGGGTCCTCCTTCACAGCTGGGTGGCGCATTATTTTGACGTGGACGCTTTGCTTGCTTCACTTGGCGGATGGGTGGACACTGTACGCACATGCCGTACGCTCCAGTTCGGGCAGTCTGCCGGGACCAAGCGTTCACTTCCGAAACGTTGTGCACGTTTGCGATGCGCGTACGTCTCGCTGGCGTTGGAAACACCGCAGTGCGAGTTAG
The DNA here is from genome assembly GCA_037355805.1 of Ixodes ricinus. Classification (NCBI taxonomy): domain Eukaryota; kingdom Metazoa; phylum Arthropoda; class Arachnida; order Ixodida; family Ixodidae; genus Ixodes; species Ixodes ricinus. The sequence continues at coordinate 39,579 of JAZHYW010024925.1, read as the reverse complement.
AGAAGCAGTTGCAGCCACTTCTGAGTGTGCTTTTTCGGTTCGGTTTGCAACAGTTTCGGATGGCCGACTTGCACGCGGTTGTGTTGAGGTGTATGCCTGAGTCGGTGGTTTGCATGTGCCTAACGGTACCTCGCAGTCTGCCGGTGCAGTTGTGTCGCTCTGTGTCGGACCGAAAGGGGTGTAGACAAATGCGCCCAAAACGACTGCGAGCCCTTCTGCCACGTACGTTTCAAAGGTGCGTGCCTGATATGTCCGGGTGTTTTCGTCAGGTGCAGCTTGTGGTATAGTTTAAGCCTTTTAGGCTCGAGCATTTAAACGGCCGATTGCGCAGAGATATTTGACTGTCACCCACATACCGGATGTAAGGAGTCGCCGAGATTTTCAGAAGTGTTGGAAAGAAGAACCTTGTGTTTAGCAGTCTCCGAGTCAACGAGAACTTACTATAAACGAAAATTCTATCTATTATAGGACCTTTTTTTGTTGAAGTCGAGAGGAAGGAAATGCATGGCTACATTTGCCGACTGATTTTTCGGACTCTGAGGGTCCAAATTGTCAAGATCGAGTCGGTCTGAAACTCATGTTCAGCCAAAACATCACTTCTGTCATGTAATACCTAGTTAATTTCACCACGGCTATCCGAAATAGTTAATCGTGTGCGTCTCCTTGTCATGGAATGAGCTCCCATGGCATAATGTATTTGTCCTTGCTTATCCTGAATGGTTTTCATGACGGACTTCGGATATATCAAATCTCGTCAGCGAAAATCGCAAAAAAACATCACACAATAAACAAAAACTGCCGCAAAAAGTAAACAAAAAGCTGCATCGCAAAAAAAGCGGAGCGCAGAAACAAAAAAAAAAATGACTGCGGGTGCGATGCGTACGGAGACTCCGTGAGAATGTGCCGAGCTCAAAATGTCTTTTTTTTCTTAAGATCTTCATTTGGACAAATCCACTGCTCACAAGTCTGATGCCGCAGTTCTCCCTCGGTGTTTTGTTCCGGTCCGTCTTTCGTTTCTTGCTCCTGCTGGTTCTTCGTTTCCTAGGTCCGGTCGTCGTGAGTCTCGGTGGGTTTCCCAGAGGTGTCTCATTCGTTTCAAGGGTTTCTGGCGGTTCTGCTCATTGCTGCTTGTCCGCCTTTTTTGTGTATTTCAAAGAAGTCTTCCGGCGCCACCACGGTAAGGGTGAAGTGTTCGATTCGGTCATCGGTTGTGAATTCTCTGATGTTGGCGTGTGACTCGATTGACCGTGAAGATGGAAGAGCCCAAACAGTGCAAATCACTGACGCTGAGAGGAAAGTGCTCTCATCTAGAAAAGTTGATGATGCCGCGATTGTTAGAAGTTTTATTTAGAACATCGCGCGATCGGAGGTAAAAATTCCGGTACTTTGCTTATCTCGAAATTTCGCTTATCTCGAATTTTTCCACAGTTTTTGTGACTTCGGTTAACGAGTATTACTGTATCCCGCTGTGCATTGGTCACTTTCCACTCGCTTGATGTCAATTTTAAGTTCTCGTGCAACTTCCACTTTATATTGTTCTACTTTTCACTTTATCTGTTTGATCACTGTGTTGCGCTTTGTCGGCTCCTTCGTTGGCACACACAGCGAGTTGAAGTTGGTGCCATTCGGCACTATTGGAAGACAACGTTCAGTCCACCATGCTCGATTCAATACTAAGCCTGTCAGCAAAAACCTTCGCGCTCAAAGACCACAAGAACGGCAGACTGCCGCTCTTCTCGCTTGTTGCACTCAAAAACATGGACCACGAGGAGAAGTTGAAAGAACCAAAAGAGTGGGCAGACGGCGTCCATGTTGGCTATAGCGGAATTGGAAAACTTGACTATAGTGTCAGCCTACTTTGTTTATTGCATAGGACGTGGTATTGAGGCTACAGGGCAAAATCAAAACAACCAAAATGGTGGTGACTAAGTGACCGTGAACGGAGGAAATCTTGCAAATTATGTCAGAAATATTGAGCGATAACCTTTATTGCGTCTGAAATTTTGGTCAATGTTATACATTAACTCTATGGGGTGCGACGGTTCGGCCAGAACGTCCGTATAATCGGACATGTCTGAAAAATCGGTCGGCGACTGTATTAGGCTTTCAGTGACTCTGTTTCTGAGGTCGCCAAAAGTAAACAAAAAAAATTGTTTTTTTTACTTGCCTGGATGTAATACAAAGATATCCAAATTGGGCTAGTGTTTCAACCTTCTAGACAAAACAGGGAGGACCAGAATAACTAGGGAATATTAGCCTGCTTGTGGAATGAGGTGTTTTAGGTTTTTGCCCCTTGTTGTATCTAGGGAAAGGCGAGGAATTTGACCTAAACTTTGTTCATAGCTGGGGAAATATTGCTGAAAAACAAGTTACTGTATTTACTCGCAGAATGAACGCACTTTTTTCCCGAAAAATCGAGGCAAAGTTGGGGTGCGTTCATTACGCGAGAGTAAAACTTTTGCATCCGTATTTACTCGCATAATGAACGGACCTTTTATCCCGCAAAATCGACCTAACTTATCTCCTCTTGTGCTATGATGCAGGTAACCCTAAAAAGCTCAAACTGCATACAAAAAAAAAAAAGCCCCTTTTTATGTTTTTTTTTCTTGCTTCCGTGTTTTTTTTCTTTTTTTCCCCGCCTTTTCGCAAGTTGTTTTGTTTGCCCACGCTGCCCATGCTTCGCGACCTCGCTGCACCAGGATAGAAAAAGTGTGTTTATTTCCAGAGGCTTCTCGCTTTCTTTTCCAAAAGTCGACAGGGCAGGCGGCGCCGCATGGGCGAGAGCTTGTGGCTGGGCGAGGGCTTCTGCTAACGCCTTTCTTAATCACGCTGGCGGCGCGGCGCGCTGCCCTAAAACCAAACTGCGTGCCGATGCGAAAAAAAGAAAAAAAAGCTCCTCTCGACTGTTGTCTTTCTCTTGATTCGGTCAGAGCTTTTTTTTCTTTTGTCAGTCTTTTGCAAGCTTTTTGCCTTTGCTTTGAGTAGGCTTCTAACCTGCCTTCTCTTTCCTATCTTCTTGCATGCGGGCACATGCATTGCAAGACTCAGAATCTGCGTAAAAAAAAATAATTTTTTTTGTTTGTTTGTTCAGGATTTTATGTGCTTTTTGCAAGCTGTTCCTAGTTTCGCTTTGCTGAGTGCTGCAGGCGCTGCTCACGCTTCACTTACCTTTAACTCCTTGCAAGGCAAGCGCAGCAACTCAAAAATCCAATTGTGCTGTGCAAAAAAAAGAAAGAAAGATATATATCTTTTATGTTTTCTTTTGCTTCCGTTGGATCTTTTTTTATTTTTTTAACGCCTTTTTACAAGGCGCTCTCTTGCGCTCACGCTTGTCGGTGCATTCGCATACTCGCTTGCACCCAGTAGGACAGGCAAGCCCGTTCACTTCGCGTGGCAGCGTGGAGGGGCCGGGGCCACGTGCAGCGTCCGAGTCGCAATGCGTTTATTACCCGAAGTTGAAAAAAAAAGCTGAATTTTTGAGAGTTGACTTGGGGAATGCGCCCGTCACTGTGAAAAGATGCGTTCATTGTGCTGGTACATACTGGTTACCTCGTGATGCGGTTATGGGCAATGCTCATGCGTTAGGGACATGTTTTAACTATGGCCACTGTCGTTTCTCTGACTACTACAATAAATTCTCTTTTCAGTATGAACGTTTACACAACTCCACAGAGCAAAAAATGTGCAGTGTCGAAAGCGGGTCATAGGTTGAAAAAGTACTGCGAAACCCTCATGTGATGCATTTTCAGGGGACCGTGAAATAAAACATATGATCAAGGAAAACGTAAGAAACGAGAACACCATTTGGGGCTGCTAGATATGTGACAGATATCAACTATCACGAAACAATTTATTTTACGCAAACATTCGTAGGTAAAATTTCAAATACTGTACGCTCAGGAAACGTTTGTACACATTCGTTGGTGTGAACTCTTATACGTTGATAAAAAGCTGTTAATTTCCACCTGGCGCTTTGGGTGACAAACACAGGCGAGTGACGGAGTCCCGGGCTTGCGGAGAGGCGTTTGCCGATGTCCTTGCCAGTTTCTTTCCGCGCAGTCATGCACAACACTTCAGTACACCAAAGCCACAAAAGCACGCGCTAGATGAATTTTGACAGAAGCCTCTTTATACGGACTTTGAGGAGCACCGAAAGTATGAAAATTTATTCCAGTCTACAGGCTGTCATTGTTTGTCGGATGTACATCAGGAAATAATTGGTATTGTTAATTTTCGTAAGGTGCTCCGTTTCGTGAAATTCTGCTGAGCTGTTGTGGTGAACATGCTGAAAAAGCAGGCATTTCAGAATAAAGTTAAGGAAGACACGCCGCTTCAAGATTTTATCGGGCACTGTTGCAACTCTCATAATGTCCCTGCACACCTTTTTTTTTTTTTCTCAAATTTCAGGTACCAGCAGTCTTTCCATGGCGTGGACCTTTCAAGCTTGAGGGACGCCGCGGTGAAAGAGCACTTCAGGCAACCAATTGTGGTGGGTCGACGTCTCTTGCCATCCAATCAAGTTGACTCATTTGCATACTCCTTTGCTTGTTTGTTTGCCGAAAATTTGGAGTTTATCAGAGTTTATTTATGATAGATCCCTCGATTCTCAGAAATTCTGAGTTTATATTTTGCTTTGTGCCCAGTGTTTCAAAGTTCTATAGAAAAACAAACATTTTCCGGACGCAAACCTGCCCTAAATTCATAAGAATTTGCCTGTGTTCGAATGATATTTCTTCGACTAGATTGGGCATGGCGCCCTTGCCATTGGTAGTATTAACTGTCTTGCAACAAAACTTGCAAATAAGTGTTGCTTTAATTAAAGTTGATACTTTGAAATCACTGAAATCAATGACATAGTCTCTGGAAATCTCTCTCCCGTCCCATTGCACCGCTTCACCCTGCACCTGCAGTTGTGCTGGGTGGAGCGGTCCGGTGAGATAGAACCTTTGGCTGTTCCCTTCCGTCCTATGATCATATCATATCTCTTCCCTCCTATGGTCATAGCTTTCCCTGTTATAACAAGCACAACCCTGCCTCCCTTTAAGACTTCCTAATTGAAAACTAGAACCTGTCGCTACCCAATATTACAATAACCAGTTGTCCTGAAGATAACTCAGCAAGAGAAACGACAAACCCCACTTTGTTCACTATTCTGAGATTTGAAAGAAAACTATAGAAGCCTCTCCTCAGGATCAACCACCCTGAGCAAGCTTATTTGTAGGATATATATTTTTTTCTCCCATAGTGACATTGAAGTTTTGAGTTTTTAGGGGCGAAGCTCCTTAGGGGCTAGCCATGTCCGTGTGTCCGTCCGCCGTAGGCCGGCGTCGGGTGCTCGTGCTTCTGCTCGTGAGATCACGTGCTCACGAGCACGTGAGCACATGCTCACGTGCTCGCGTAGGGAACAAAAAGAAAACAAAAATGATAAAAAAAACTACGAGCTTGTGAGTTCTCGATGCTCGTGTAGGAAAAAAAAGAAACAAAGGTGAAAAAAAAGTTGAATTCTGTTGCGCAGCGACAGGACGAGTAGGGGGCTCTGAGATGTGGTACTAGTATCTCAAGACCTGGGGTTTCTGTCATGGATGAAACGTTGCATGTAGCCGCTCAACGTCTAACAGGAGAGGGCGTTGCGGTCAAAGTGCGTATATAATCGCGCTAAACTTTGCATGCATTGGCTCAACGTTTATAGACGAGAGGGCGCTGCGGTCAAATGCTCAAATGCGTATATAACCACGCTCCATACCACACATTCCCTTTCTGACATGGATGAAAACGAACGAAAGGCTCCGGCATGCTGCGGCTCAGCGTCTACGCAGACAAGCACCACCAGAGCTTCGCCCCAATCAACATCATTCACCACGTGGAGATGCGGTCAATTTTTTTTTTTTTTTTGATAAGTCCGAATTTAGAAAAAATTTAAGCGGCGAGTGCTTTTCGGATTTTATCGGATCTATCCGAAAACACGGAACCCTAGTTATATGTGATCATTTCTCACACATAGGGCATACATTAGTTCTCTCAAGTATTGCAAAACCTTGAGTGTAGCCATACTCGGGTGGAAGGATTACCAGGGCTAGCCAACAGATGGCATGCCAGTGTTTGCTCTCGTTGTGTCACACTTGTATGCTAATTCGTAAAGCAGTCTCTTGAGCCTTTTTTAAAATTCTGTGCCATCTCACGTCGATAGCAGACGAGAATAGGCTCTTCAATTGCCTCATAATTTTTTCTCAATTAGTTAATTTTTTCTCAATTTGTTTCGGTTTCGATGATGCGAACATAGGGACTTAGCAGTGCAGAGCAGCGACCCATAAGCCCCTGATTAAATTTTTGCCATTGAAAGGCTTTAGATCCAAACTTGTGCCAAGAGATTGATTGGACAGCACTTGGAATAAATGCTTATGCAACCATTGCATCTAATTTGTTTGTCATGTTATTCTGACGACTCGAATGCACGAGCCTCACATGTCCTTCACTCGGCAGTGTCTTCAACTTCTCCCTTCATCAGTACCAGAAAGGCTGCCATTATTAGTTTGGCGGAGATGCCATACACTGAGATAATGATTGCGATCAAAGTCGTAAAACCGAATTTCAAATCAAGTCTACAGTGCAGTCTACTCGTAACAATACCACACATGACGATGTACCGCTTATAACGATCAGTTTCTAGAGTTTCTAGTTCAGATACAACGATACTCGTTCAGTAACGATTGAAATTTTGGGTTTTCTCGTTATTGTTATAAATGGACTGCACTGTATCGTCATCATTTGCTGCGTGATGAGGGCTAGCTCCCCCCGAGAACCCCACGTTGACGGACATTCTTATGTGCAGGACACATTTGACGTGCGCATCTGCATGGCCAAGTCGCTACGCCACACGGTGGACTTCGAGAGCTCGACGGAGTCGGACCTGCACTGCATCAAGATCCCTCTGCACTTCACCCTGCTCCAGTCCGGGGAGCTGCACGGGCTCGCCTTCTGGTTCGACGTCGCCTTCGTCGGATCTGTGTAAGTGGCCCTCGTTTACGGGCCGGGTTGGGGCACAGCTTGCCCCCACGTTCGTGCCTCGTCCGAATGGACCCTTTTTGAGCAAGGAGCATCCTCTGGGGGTGCCGTTGTATTGATTTTCATTGCTTTTTATGCTCCATACTCCCGATGCTTAAAAAACATTGTAGAAGAAGACGACATACGTGCAGGGATCGGTGCTAACAATGTTGGCCTCGTGGGACGGTGCCCTCTGGAAATGGAAACTGCAAGGGTCAGGGGAGAAGCTGTAGGCACCTGCAGAGGCATACTAGAAAAAGGTCCACTGCTGTAGCTTTTGGGGGGGATGCCTCTAAAGATATCTGGCATCACGAATGAAGCACACATTCTTTGCCCGATAAACTTAGTGGGCACGTTTTGCTTCTCGATGTAGGGGGCTATTGTATTCTAAAACTCTACAGAGATTGATTCTCCCTTCACGAGTTTGGAGGGAACTTGAGCATTTTGTTAAGACAAACAAAGTTAATGTAGTATGAGTGCATAAATAACTACCGCAATATTCAGAGTCATTGTCCACCCCTACACGTACCCCAACACAGCCTCCGCGATCCGCGAACATTCATCCTACCCGAATGGCGTGGCCGCGGATCTTACAGGTGGAGGACGTCCTTGACAAAGTAAAACGAAGGAGGGAAAGACACTTCTCTTTTTTTTTACGTGTTTCCTCCTCGATTTCCGCAACCCCAATGTCGAAGTACCGTATTTACTCGCATAATGAACGCACTTTTTTTTCCGAAAAATCGAGGCAAAGTTGGGGGTGCGTTCATTACGCGAGGTAAAATTTTTGTGTCCGTATTTACTCGCATAATGAACGGACCTTTTATCCCGCAAAAATCGAAGTAACTTCTTATCTCTTTGCGCTGCGGCGCGGAAACTCCAAAGCCAAACTGCGATGCGCCAAAAAAAAAATGCCCCTCTTCATTTTTTTTTGTCTCTGTGTTTTTTGTTTTTTTTTCCCCCACTTTTCCCAAGCTGTTTTGTTTGCCCACGTTGCCCATGCTTTCGCGACCTCGCTGCACCAGGGTAGAAAAGTGCGTCCATTTCGAGGGCTCCTCGCTTCTCTTTTAAAGTGCGAGGAGGAGGCAAGGGCAGGATGCCTTCATTATCTGCGCTTTGCTTGGGCGAGGGCTTTTCTGCTTTTCTTTCTTGTTTCCTTGCGCGCGGCGCGCGACCCTGGAACCAAACTGCGTCGTGCGAAAAAAGAGAAGAGCTCCTCTTTATGCTTTTTTTCTTTTCTCTTAATTCCGTGATTTTTTTTTTTTTTGCCGTCTTTCGCAAGTTGTTTCGCTTTGCTCAGTCCAGGGCTTCGCCGCTTCTCTTTCCTATCTTCTTGCGCGACGCGCGCGGCTCGCGACCAACCTGCGCTGTGCAAAAGAAAAGAAAGAAAAAAAGCAAAAAAAAAGCTCCTTTGTTTTGTTTTTTTCTTTTCTCTTGTTCCCTGGATTTTTTTTTTTGCCGCCTTTCGCAAGCTGTTTGGTTTCGCTTTGCTTAGGCGAGGGCTTCTCAGCGTCCCTTTCTTAACTCCTTGCGCGCGGCGCGCAACCCAAAATCCAAACTGCGCTCTGCAAAAAAAAAAAAAATCTCATGTTTTTTTTTGTTTTTGTTAGATCTTTTTTTATTTTTTTAACGACTCACAAGGCGTTTTAGTCGCTCACGCTGCACATGCATTCGCGACCTCGCTGCACCAGGATAAAAAAGTGCGTTCATTTCGCGCGCGTGGAGGGAGGGGGTCAATATTTTGACCTCCGAGTTGGGGGTGCGTTTATTACGCGAGGGAAAAAAAAGTCGAAATTTTGAGAGCAGACTTGGGGGTGCGTTCATTACGTCGAGTGCGTTCATTAGGCAGTAAATACTGTGTACATGCATGCGAAAGAAAAGACAAAACAAACATTTTGCTTTTTATTTTATTTTTTTGCATATTTAGGGTGTTTGTTTTTGCTGAGATTGCTTCCGGGCTCCTCATTTGTGTCATAAACGTAACAATAAAAGTGATAATTGGCTGTCTCATATTAAGCTTTCTTGTAAGTGAAGTATGAGGCACATAAACGTGCTGGCACACAAACAGCAAGCCTTCGGGAGGACAAGGAGAATGATGAGAATGCCCTGCTGAGCGACGCAAACTCTAAACTGTTGTGCTGGAACGCATCCAAGCAATCGACTTGACAAGAAAACCTTCCGTTTTATGGTCTTACTTGCTACCTCTGTCAGTCACTTTGTTTTTATCAAACCCCTAAACAAGCTTTGAGCAGGGATGATGTCATTAAGTTTTAAACATTTTGCATTTGTACTCTTATCAAATAAAGTAACTCTTTTAACTTGAGTATTGCAATACATTTACGTTTTGCTAAACAGGAACTTGGAACATTTGTATTTCCTAATAATTAAAACTGGAGGGAGTAAGTATTGGGCTTTATTTTATAGCATACTATTGCATCTTGAAATGTTTTTGTTTTTAGTAGACTCATGGAACTTGTGATTTAAGTTGTTAAATAGGCAAATTGTGTTGTCATGAGGCTTAAGTTATGCTTCTTGTGTTGACTATGCCTTCTATGGAAAATACATAAGAAGAACCAGCCCAACACCACAACAGTTCTCAATAGCTGCCATTCAGGTAAATTGCAATTATGCTGTTTGCTTTTGATTCTATAGTCTGGATTATATTTAAGGAAAGGATATGTCTGGAAATGATTCTGGAACGTCACATGGAGGTACTTCTTTGTTGCACCATTTTTGGATTTAGAAAGACACATCTGCACTTATAGCCCCCAGTTTGACCTGGGTGACCAGCCCCAAGATTTACTTCTACTGCTGCAAAATTCTACTTGTGTGGCTCCTAAACTGCTTGAAAGCAGAAAGTTTACTGCTCCAAAGAGGCATGTTTGTGGTTCCCAGACCCGGTACAAAAGGCTGAAGCTTTTAAATTGGGACGTGCTCGAAACGGGAGCCGATAAAGGTGGCTCTGCTCCGGGGTGCAGGCAGACGGTGTGGCTGTCGACGTCGCCGACGCAGCCGCTGACCCACTGGTACCAGGTGCGCTGCCTGCTGGAGAGCCCGCTGTTCGTTCAGCGGGGCCAGACCCTGGGGGGCCGGGTGGTGCTGCGCTCGAACCGGCGCCAGAGCTACGACGTGGACCTGGAGCTGGAGCTGGAGGGAGGGGCCCGGGCGTGCAATAGCCTGGACCTCAAGAACCCCTTCTTCCGCTACACGGGACAGCCCCCGCAGCCGCCCCCGGCTACAACGAGGCCTCCCCAGCGAGGCCTACTGGGCGGCCCTCGACGCCAACGGTGGGTCTCCGGAAGCGGCCTCGGTCCGCCCTCTCGGATGTGGCGGGGCTCGCGGCCGGCCTCCTAGCGACCTGCGAATGCGCCTGTCCGTGCCCCGTCCCACGCGTTTATTCTTTCGTGGGGTCGGAAGGAAAGAATACGGAAGGAAATATGCCTTTAGGCGGCCTTCTGCCAGCGTGCACCAACCGTATAGAGGACATGCTCTTACATTCTTTGGTGTTTGAGTTTGCATGAAGAATTACCGCCGGTGGAAACAACCCACCGAAGAAAATGCGTTTTTAAGGTGTTTAGTTGCGCATTTTTACCCGGAAGTGGAAAGTTGGCAATCTGCGGACTAGTTTTGGCTACCACGACTTATCCTTATTGCGTGCGATCTTCTAATAGCTGCTTTGTGTTCTTCATTCATTTTGAGGAGCGGGAGTTGCTCCACGTCACTAGCAAGATGTGCAAAGTCTTTTGTCTGTAACTTGTTTTCTCGTAGTGTGGGAGGTCGTATCCGGCCGCTTAGAGTCCGCTACATAAATATTGAAGTCCTGCGTAACGACTATTTCGGGCCCTAGGGTATGTACCTCGGTTCTAAACGCGAGCGTCTTGTCTTGGCTTGGCTTCTGCAGGTTACTACACCTATTCTCCGTACGGGCCTAGTGGCGAAGCAGACTACGGTGCCTATGCTTATAGCAGTAGGTACTAAACGTTAACCTAACGCCTACGAACGTAAGGATTTGACTCTTGGCTTTACTCGTGCAGTGACGAAAGACTCGCGAGGGGAGCCGGGCTTTTTCAGCAGATGCATTTTGTCTCTTGTCCCGTGGCGATTGTATTGGGAGTAGCAAACGGTGATGCCTCGTCTTGTGTGTTCCAAAATGTCGCTGTGGCACATTCCCCGCCTTTTCAACCTCTCTCAAGTGGCAATTTTACATGTTCGTGGGCTCCAAAATATACTCTTGATGTTCGTTAATGTTGTTTATGATGTATGCGCCTGAAAGACGTCACATTGGGAAGAACTCTTAGCTGTTTCGACGAGTGATAATTTGCAAAATACTCCTGGAGCTTACAAGTAGTCTCGCAATCCTTCCCCCTATTTTGAATTGTCTTAGGTTTATTAATTAAGTTAGTAATTAGTTAAGGAGGTTTTGCCAATAGGGTTATGGGACACCTGGGATAGTCTGGTAATTTCATACTGGGACTATTAATAAAAATATTCCGATTTTGTCAATAACACTAGCTTGCTGGTCTGCAAATACAGGAATGTACCGCATTTATTAGAGTAATAGCCGCACTGTTTATGAAGAAAACCTGAGCATTTGCTTTTCCGTGAAGCACGCATATTGCCAATCACCGCAATCGACAGCATGATTCCAGCAGTGTACAGGCCAGAGATAGCATCTTCGCGCGAAGATACCATCTGTGAAGATTGCATTTGTATGGAGAATCGTGTTCTCGATCTAGTTATTCGCTATGTAATTTATGCGCAACGCGATGATTGGGTATCTATGTGTTTTGCTGGAAAGCAGACGCAAGGGCCTTGTTCATAAATAGTGCGGCTATTACTCGAGTGAATACAGTATGTAGAACGGGGAAAATGCACCATTATTATATAAATTTTGCATTAGAGGACTGTCACTTTTAAAGTACAACTCAAACTGGATAATATTTAGGGGTCGAAGGCTTTACCACTTTATGATATTAGAATCTTGAGTTCGATAGGTTCATAAAACTTGGAGTACGCTACTTGCCATAATTTTACATAAATTATATTGACAGACCACGTATGCTATGAGTGCAAAAAGGAGGAGTGGGAGAGACACTTGGCACTTTTATCTCAACTAAAGTGTCTCGCTTAGATTGATTTTTCAGCCATTTTAGTGTTTCTCTTAATTCCCATTGTAAATGGAACCTACTGTGACCCAAGCATTATTTATGATGCTCATCCATTTTGTACTACTTATGACCATTTCGACGTACGCTTATTAGAAAAGGAAAGAAGTAATGCGCATCAATATAAGAAAATTTACCCTCAATCATTATCGAAGATTGACTCTTAGCGATGCAATCGCAGTTTAATTTTTAAGTGACGCACTAACTTTTGTTGGCACTTGCGGCAAAATGGTTAACGGCTGCTCCAGACCAACATTTTGCCCGTTACAAAGCCAGTAACAAAAAAGTGAAAGCCGTTTACAACTCCCTGTACGCCGAATTAGAGTGCAGCTCTTGAGGAGGAGGAGGAAGGGTACTGAGGGTCATGTGACCTCGGGGGGGGGGGGATCACGTGACCTCACGGTTACGGCGATGCCGACGCCGCTCAAGCCGAAAACGGGCGCCTAAGAGCTGTGCTCTAAAAGTCTGGTGCCTCTTCCATCGCCAATAACACGAAAAATTTCAGCATTATATACGCCGGAAAGATATAGAATTGCGCGGCGGAAAATTCCGTACTTCCACGGCGTAAAATACCCACCGTATAACGCCGGAAAATTTTGGGATTTACGCGCCGGAAGTCTCGGGTGCACGTCGAGCGCGACGACGTCTCTCCGGCGACGGCGTTACTGACAGCGGGTGGTCTCTCCTGTGGGCAGCGGTGGGTGCGGACAACGGAGCCGGCGGCCAGCTCATGATGAACGGGGTCCCGCTGATGAACGGCTCAGGCGTGGTGGAGATGCACCAGGTGGCGCCACAGGCGCAGCACCAGCCGCTCGGAGTGCACCTCTCAAATGTGGTCTCCCTAGGTAAGTGGGACACCTAAGCTTTGGGTCCTCTGTTCTAAAACTCTCTACTGTCGGCCTAGTCGGGAGGGGAAGGGAGCAAACTGAAACTGCTTGTGCTCGAGTACACCTGGGTGTGGCACTCAAAGGATTAATGTGCCGCAGTAGCACACGCTCAATAGTTGAGCTGCAATAGCACATTAGAGTAAATGAGTTGTCTTTTGTAATTATTGTTTTCTATCGACGTGCTGCGGCTTTTTAGATGTAACTGGAGCGATAATGTCGCCTGGGGTGCATTTGTTGCAACCACTCGGCGGAGCCGGCGGAGTCGTGCACGCTATGACAGTGCGTAGTGTGTGGTCTGCTCCACGACTCTGCCGATATGGCGTCGGTTTCGAGTGCGAGCTCGCTGCTCTTTGAACGGGACAGCATTGCCGCGAGGCGGCTAAGGTATCTCTGTTATCTCGCAAACGGCGAGATGCTGGTAGATTTCCTACCTCATGTTGTGTAAGGCGACGGCAGGATCGTGTGCGATATTGGTAGGACGAGGCAATTGCTGCTTACCTGATTTACCACCGACTGATTACAACGACCAGACTCGGCGAGGGTGCCAACTTCGCAGATAAATAAATATTGTTTCGAAGGCGCCACACCAGTTGGCATTCATTTATGAAAGCGAGCAGGGAAACAGGTTGAGTCCGGCGAGGCAGCACAGCGGTGGCATCACTCAAGTATTCCACGCAGTGTATCGCATCGGTAGTGGTGTGACTGCAGCATTTATCACGCCTCCGCAAAGAAACTCGTACACCACGACGATTTTGCAGCAGAGCTGTTAAGGGCTAGTTTCCCCAGTTTCGTGTCCGTCACAAAACTCTGGACAGCTACCGCCATCTATGAGCGACGGCGGCAACCAGACAACTGGCTTGCCGGTTATCTGGTTGCCGCCGTCGCTCATAGATGGCGGCAACTTTCCAGCCTTTCCTCTGGTTTTCACCAGAGTGGAAAGGCTGAATTTTCTAGGCGTCGTCCTGGAAGATCGTCCTCGAGGTCATCCTAGAAGTCGTCATTGAGCTCGTCCTAGACGTCGTCCTTGAGGTCGTCTTTGAGGTTGTCCGAAAGGTTGACCTCGAGGTCGTCCTAGAAGTCAACCTTGAGGTCATCCTAGACGTTGTCCTCGAGGTCGTCCTAGAAGTCGTCCCTGAGGTCGTCCTAGGCTTTGTCTTCGAGGTCATCCGAGAAGTCGTCCTTGAGGTCGTCCTAGATGTCCACTAGGCGTCGTCCTTGAGGTCGTCCAAGAAGTTGTCCTTGAGGTCATCCTACCATAGTACAGCTTCACTGGTCTTCCTTCTTCACCAGAGTGGAAAGGCCGGAAGTTTTTTGTGTCATTCCTTGTCACAAGGGCGACCACTAAATGAACAAAGGGAAGGCATCGGTGTAGAGGAATCTTGCGCCGGTCTCGATGAGACACAATTTTCCGATCGAAGGCACAGAGCTCAGAGAACATGACTGTACAACTCTCACATCGTCGCACAAAAACTACCACAAAATAAAAAACGATTGCATCGCCACGACTTTGCATTGCGACTTGTCTCAATAGCGAACACTAAACGAATAAAGAGAAGCGATTGGCATCGCTTTCATCGGTCTCGTCCAACGAGGCTTGTGCATCCGTAGCACTTAGCACGTCGACGGCGACTAAGTTGGACGACGAGACGATCGCTGAATTCTCACATCATCGCACAGAAACTACCGTGCAGAAAAGCGGATACCGGCACAGCTCTCCGACATAAACCCGTGTAACTTTGAGAGATCGGCGTCCCTTGGCGGGAACGACGTTGAAAGCAGCGCGTGCGCGATGTTGAGAAAGATAGTTCACCAGCCCCTGACGTCAGTGACTTCAAAGAATGAGCGGAAGCAATTGTGCTGGCGAATCCAAGGTGGCCAACTGTGCTTTGGCTTTCTTCACCTAACTTTCGGGATTACGGTTGCTGCCGTACAACATTCCATTGAAGCTTCATAACCAACTACCAGGTGGCTTTTGGTTATCGTTTCATTCAGCTTAAAATATGTTTTCTTGCGTTTTCCTAACGAAATATGGATGTTTCCGAGGTTCTACTGCTACCTACGTCATGTTGATGCGAAAAAGTGAGCTCCAGAATTTTGTTTCTGTGCCCGAATCTAATTGTTGTACAGTCTACGCTCGTTATAGCAGACCTTGAAATTGACAATGATTTTGGTCTGTTGTAAAAGGGGTATGCAGAATGCAGGTACTGCTATAACAGACTTCAATGGGGATTGGGAATAGAGTCTGTTGTAACCAGCGAGATTAACGAAACACAAATGTTTCTGTTAACAAGAACTTGTTTATTGTTTTGTTTACACTAGACATTCTGGAAGAAAGTGGTGATCTTTGATTGGGGGGCAGTACGGCTCACAGCATTTGCAACAATTCCATGCTCCATTTTCACAAGACACAACATCTCCTCCGGTGCCCCATTCTGCTCAAAGAAGCACTTGAGGGCGTTGATATGGTCCAGGGCTTCAGCAGTTGTTACTTTTCTAGTCACAACCTCTTCGTCACCCTCCTCCTCCTCCTTTTGGTCACAAATAGAGAGTCCTCTCACCTGAGCAACTATTTCTGCATCTGTCAGTTGCTCCGTACTGACGACATCGGCATCAACATTCACATAATCCTGAAAAGTCTTCTGAACCAAAAGCTTTCTCAACAGCTTCCCAAGACCCTGGCGCTGGCTCGTCAGGATTGTCCACCAGAGGAACGGGCTCTTCACTGTCGTTGAAGACAAAACCAGCCTTTGGAAACAGTTCTTGATGACATGTGCTTCCACTTGTTCCCACACAGCTGAGACAACCTACACTGCAAACTTGAGGTCATTCACCGAGTCAATATTTTGCTGCATGTTGTAGAGCAAACGTTCAACGAGCCGCATACAATATCTCGATTTCACGGAGTGCACGATGCCCTGGTCAAGGGGTTGTAGCTTCGATGTTGTGCACGGTGGGAAGTACACCACCTTTGTGGACTGGAGCTCTGGAACCTGCATGTGGCTGGAGCAGTTGTCAAGGAAAAGTAGTCACTTTCCTCTTCTCTTCCTTCATCTTGCCATCGAAATCCAGTAACCACTTACTAAAAATGTCCCACATCATCCACATGCTTTTGTTGAATTCCCAATCTGCTGGAATGTGCACCTTGCGCAAGCACATCGGTCGCTTATTAGCCTTGCCAATTACTAGCAGGTTTGTCTTTTTGGTTCCGTCCATGTTGCAGTAGAAGAAAACGCTCACATGCTCCTTAGATCTCTTCCCTCCGTGGCACGGTTCCCCCGAAAGAAAGTAGATCTTTCCGGGCCTCGTTTCGTAGTAGAGTCCGCTTTTGTCGGCATTGAAGATGTTACGCAGTTCGTAGCCCGCGAGCAGACCCGCAAGAGACTGGTTTTTCCAGTTTTCCACAACACCACCATCAATGCCGTCCGACTCTCCGGAAATGCACTTGAAAGTTACCCCGTGCCTCGATTTAGAGCGGCTCAGCCAACCATCGCTGCACAAGAAGTCATCGTGGCCCAAAATGGCTGCCAATTGCTCCGCACGGTTCCTCAAAAGCAAACTGTTCACAGGGATGTCTTGTGAACGAGTGTCACGGAGCCACATTAGTAACGCATCCTCGACTTCTGGAAAAGTAGCCTTGCAGAGTCGGAACTTCTTTGGTTGCAGGTCACCTGTTACCTGTTTTTCGAGGACGGCCTCTTTGTTCATGATCGTATTTGTGGTTTGCTTTGAGAGTCCGAAGGTGTCTGCTACGGCAGAGTGTTTTTTCCCCCGGTCAACTGCCTGGATGATCTCAAGCTTCTCCTTCAGCGAGATTCGCTTCTGCTTCGCCGTCGTTGAAGCTGCAGATTGTAGCCAATGTAGCCACAACACAAATCATTTCCGGAAACGGTGTTCGAGTACGGGGCAGGTCGGCAGGTTGCGAACGTAGAAAATGTGGAGATCCGTGAAACGGAAATGGTGTTCCAAAACTCGCTCGATTTGTCTTCAGGGTAGGAGTCTCATACCCTCGCCGTTCAAAAACTCCGCATGGCCGCTAGAGTGACTCTGATCTGTTTTTCCGACATCGCAGGGGGCATACGAAGCGCATGCCAGGCGTATGAAAAATGGCCGCCATTGCGCTCGCTGCGGCGTTGAAAAGCCAAGCAATCTTCGAAATTAAAGAATGTCAGCTGTCAAAAAGTCTCCAATGATGAAGGAGAAATGGACGCAAAAGTCTCCTAAGATGGTACATTATATCTGAATGTATGTTTTAGCCGAATCCACAATAAACGAAGTTGAATCAATGGGGACAGATAGGAAAACCAACCAAACTTCACAAATCGTTATGTTATGTCCAAAAGTCCGTTAATAACCACATCCGTTTTAACGAGTGTAGACTGTATCTTGTGAAAGAAGCACACATAAAGTATTCTTTTATGTGTGAAAGAGGTTGATTTTATTTCAGTTACAGTTGAGGTACAATGATGGTTGGAAAGTATGAAATGATCAAAGGTGAAGAGCCCTGTACTTTGTTTAGTGGCCCTGAACAGTGCTTGCAGTGCACAAACGAGCATGCTTGGCAGGGACGCCGAACGCCCATAACTCACGCTTGTAGCATCAGCTGCATCTGGACTTAAGCTGAAACGAAGTATAGCAGCCGCTGAAAGCTCCTTCCTCTGCATTTTGTTCTTTTGTAATGGTCGGGTAAGTAATGGCAAATTCCACTGGTCGTTTATGAGCGGCCCAGGATCAGTAGACCAGATCCGGGATGGAGCACGCGATCCAAAGAGAGTCGCTCCGCCTCCGGATCCCCAGTGGAACATGACCACACCTCCGGGATCAGCAGATGCCTCCCCGTCATTCACTTTCTGGGGAATTTCCTTCCCGCGGTCCCGGATCTCGAGGCGAGATGCCCGGCAAGAAAGGAAGTCACGTGTGCGCGCCGATGGCTGGCCAGGCTGGCTTCCGATCGAATCCGCCGAAATCGGCGGAGCACCTTTCCTCGGATCCGGATCGAGATCTGGAGTGGGAGCTGATCCAAAACAATCGGTGAAACGCGTCCGTCTCGATCCCGATCGCCCAGCGAAATAGGAGCGCTCCAGAAAAGTCGATCCCGGCGCGCTCCAAACTGACCAGTTGAATTCGCCATTAGTCGAAATATTCGGGGGCAAATCTTGAAAAGTGGAGGAATTTGGGAGAAGCAATTCGGTAGACACCCTGTTAGAATTGTGCTGCGTCCGGAGTGACTCGTCGACCTGTAATCTCAACTACGGTCCCCTTCCTGAAGTGGATGTGTACCTTCTTAACCCTCTCGCAGTCTAGATTTTTCTTTTTCAAAAGACGTACCCAGTGGTCTCTTTGTTTATTTTTCCAAGAAGGATAGCACTAATAATAAATCAATGCGGAGAGTTTTTTTTTCTTTTTTGAATTATTTAATGGGAGGATTTGTTGTGCTTGCAAGCTGTCCAGATTGAGAAGGCATCGAAGGTAAATATTGAGGGCAAAGTTTCGCCTTTCTTCCACTCAGTTTTAGTTTCACGTGTCCACTTCTAATCAACATTCTGGTGGTCTCAGACTCTGAACCAGAGGTATTTTACGGAATTTCCGTTTTGGATCGCTAGTTCTCATCTTCTGATTTCAGTTTCGAGAAACTATAAATAGTCCCAGCACAATGAAACGAGGTGTGAATAAAACAAATCGAGTTCCCCAAAGACACAATAGACAGCAACACCTGCCGGGGTGCATGCAGTTTTGCGGCAATTAGGCGGGAACTTTCCGACGCGTAATCGCCGCCGTACATTTATGGCGGCGACCGTTGAAGGGTTAAAGTGGACTACTGGTTGCGGTGTTTTCTTATTCGTGCCAACCCGGCATCATTGAGGTCTCCTGCGTGGGAGACGATACTTCCGACTACAGTGCCGATTGTTTTTTTTTTTGGACTCCGATAATTCGGACTTGTTCGATATTTCGGACCTAAAGGCGGAACCGTGACTTACCCCATAGAAATAGTGTATATTCACAACCAATGTTTCGGACAGCTTGAAGTCCGAAAGTTCAGTTATTCGGACAAAATCGTCGCGAGCGATCAGCGGGAAACACCACCGAGAAGCGGCCATTTTGAACTCTATGTTGGCTGCAAATGGATTGGCTTAGTTTGGCAGCGCTACTTGAGTACTCCCGAGTCGTACCGCTAGGTGACGCTATGCTAGTTATTTTTCTCCATTTAACTGCACGTCATCATCATCATCATTATTATAATTTTGCTTTGTTTCCTTCCATCCCTTCGCGCATCCGCCCCACTTTCGCGTCGCCAGTCGCCATGTTGCGGTCCTGGATTTGTGCCATTCATCTCGTTATGACAACGCTGGCTTGGACATTCATGGCCCCATCTGTTCTGCCACCGCGATGTGTCGTTAAGAAGCGCAGAAAGTACTCGACCATAACACTAGAAAACAAGGCAACGGTTCTCAAGCTAACAGAAAGTTGCCAAACGCAAACGGAGGCGTAACCTGAAGCAAGGCACTATTTACGGCTTTTCTAAGCCCACTTGGAAGTAATAAAGGCAAGTTTTTCAATCTGCTGATTTTTCGGACTGCTCTATTATTCGGACGTTTTTTCGGTCCCTGCAAAGTCCGAATAATCGATCGGCGACTGTAAATCGCTATTTTTGTTACGTAAAGTTTTTTGTTACGTAAAGTCGGTGTAGTTTGTTTTGTTGCGACGAGTCCCAGCTTGTGGGGCATTGTTGCCCACTGGGCGGCGCGGCTGACGGCTGTGTCCTGCCCCCTGCAGGGTCCTTGCCAAGCCCCGGGACACTAAACTCAACAAAGACTGTGAACTCTCGAGCCCAGTCCGTGCCCACAAGCTCCATTGGTGGAGGCATCTCGCCAGCCTTATTCAATCAGGTGAGTGTCGGGGATATGCCAAGAACTAACCACAGTTGAAAGACCCTCGACATGCAGAGAAAATTGTAGACCTTTTTTTGTGCGAAATGCTGCTGACCAATTAGTTTTTTGGCTGGGGAGTCTCGCATTTACAGAGAAAAAGTGACGAAGCAAAATCAAAACCAGGAGTGTTGCAATACGAGATTTTTTGCCAAGTTATCAAAGTACCGAGAGGAGCATGCTGGGAGCACGGGCGCTGCACGTGCTTGCTCATCTGTATAGAAAATTTGAAGTAAATGACCGAAATGAGGTGTAAACAAACGCTCCTGCAGAATTCCTTTTTTTTTTTTTTGGTTGCTTTGGAACAGTTATTGTTTCAGGTGCCTGGAGGTGCGACCACAGCACACTTGCAGCGTGCTCTAGTTGTCGTCGAGGGGTGCCTCTTTGGGATGCTTTCTTCCTTCTGCTACATTTGCGCCCTTCCGTGGTTTGAAGCTCTCGCTGTAGCTGGGACAACGGGAAGACCTCCCCGCTGTTCTTTTCCCGTCAATGACTACTCTCGGTGCTTGGGTAATCTCGCAAAAGGTCTATAAAGAAACTGGAATGCAGTGCCTGACCACTTTGTTTCTATAAATGACACCAATATATTTGCAGCAGCCAGTAGTTTCTTTCTTGTTAACCCATCCGCTACCGCGCGCGTCGCGCACTGCCGGAGTTGTTTGTACCGCACATTTTTCCCCTAAAACAGGGCCACATTAGGCGTGACTGTTTTGCTTGTATAATAAGCTTTGACAGTAAAACTCAGTCCAGAAAACAAGAACACATGTTTATTTACATGCTCAAGTGGTTCATTCAACTCTTTAAATCAATAGGCCCTCACAGATTCTTCCTCGCATGAAAGATCTTGAAGCACTCCATCCTCAGTCGCTTAGGCGTCGCACAACCAGTGCACTCTTGTTGTGATTTGGACTTTCGAATGCTGTCGGAATCACTCCCGTTGTCGACAGAAGGCTCCGGAAACTCACTATCCTTACCAGACGTTGCGGTATCATCGCTGTCGAAGAGGATATCTACGATTTCATCGTCAGAAAGGCCACACCGTACACTGAACGCTGCCATCTTGTCCGAGCAAGCAGCAATCGAGCGGGAAAGATAACACACAAAAGGGGGAACAAGCTCAAACAAACACAGCAGACAGAACGACCCTCGCCATCTATTGGCAATGTATCTAACTGCAATACCCCAAGTCTACATAGCGCGCCATCTATGAATGGCTCTTTAAAACAGAAATTCATGCAGACCGGCGAACCGCCAGCTTTGGCAATATGGCCCCTGACGGCACACCCGGCGATTCGCCGGCTTTGGTAGCGGATGGGTTAACCCCCTATACCTGCAATTTTAAGAGTGTTCGTGTCGGGGCAATTGATTTTTTTACTATATCTTCCGGACTAGAGTCTGCCCGGTGTATAGATCGGAAGGACAAATTTAGGTTGATAATAAAAAGTTTTTAATGCGAATAGCATTCTTTGGATACTTCACGCACTTTTCGTCTATCTATGTATCTATCTACTGGCTATCTAACCTCTTACGCCGCGGGTCGATAAATAAATAAAAAAGACCGGCGCCGGCTGGGATTCGAACCGTTGACCCTTTGATCAGCAGGCAGACGCGCTAACCACAGAGCTATGAAGGCAGTCATTCAACGCACTCTAAACGGTTGTTTATATCTTTACCATAGGACGCGCTTTACAGCGCTGTCACAGCTACCGGTGCGCGCGCGTTCCATGCACGAGGGCTCATTCCGCTCTCGTGAGGCTGAGCACGGCCGCTAGCTCACCCTCTCCCGCGCTCGGGAGAGGGTGATGTAGCGGCCGTGCTCAGCCTCACGAGAGCGGAATGAGCCCTCGTGCATGGAACGCGCGCGCACCGGCAGCTGTGACAGCGCTGTAAGCGCGTCCTATGGTAAAGATATAAACAACCGTTTAGAGTACCGTTGGTTGAGACTAGCTGAGACGCCAGAAAGTCTGGTCGGTACCATTTTGAGTGTTTGTGCGTATGGCGCGTGCTTTGCTCGCCTTCCTAAGTGACACAAACGCACGTGCTGGGCTGCGGAGATCGTGCGCAGGGCTGTGAAAGTGTCAACAAATTTAGAATCGCCTCAAGAGTGGGCTGGCGTATCTAGAGTGTGCCGGCCACCTGACGAACGCGCATAACTCCGCACCGTTTGATGCTATTCGCATTAACGTAGATAATCATTCCCAAAGGATGGGTTCTGCTGATTTTCCTTTTATAGTTTGCGCCCGGAACATACTCTGCATGGAAAAAATTCTCCTACAAAGTGTGCCTAGCCAAATGCCCGCTTTACTAGTTCAAGCTTCTGTAACACAAACTGTGTCCCCCTCCCCCTTATTTACAATTTTTTTTATTGCAAGTATAAGTTACATTTTGCCGAATGCTCCTTCTCCACTTAAATGTAGCACGAGTGGTCTAAACTAGTTGCCAAAGTTTCATAACAAACTGCTATCTTGTTTAAAAGCTATAAGTGATTTTTTTGCCCTCGAATACACGGAACTAGGTGACTCCAGTTACCTAGAATGGGCCCCATTTTCCCGTTGGAATTTTCGGAAAATCACTTCTAACTTTTAAATAATGAGGTAGTTAGTTGTGAAACTTTCGCACCTCGTTTGGATCGCAAGCGCTACATTTGGACGGACGCCTAGCGTTTGACGATGCATCATTTATTTTTTACCGCGACAACAACCCCGTAAATATTCTTGAGGGGACACGGCGTACATAAATTCTTATCACCGTGCCCCGTCGTTTCTTAAAATTTGTCACCTTTCATCATAAGGAATGATTGAAAATTTTCGTCTTTTATACACATGTAGTCCGGAAACTATGGTATATGTATAGGGTTCTTCGTTTTCGGGTAAAACTCGATATTACCCGATGTTTGCGCCCCAAACAGTTTTTATGAAAATCGGGTTAAACCCGATTTTTCCGCAAATACTGCTTTTGAAATCGGCTGAATTTATAGGAAACGAGAACAATTCTGGATCTGTTTCAGAACTGCTTCATCGGTCGCTCGTTTCATGGTAACAGACTTGTTTGATTTGCTTTACCTCCGCATATATTCGCTTCAGAATGAGTCTGAAAGCGGAAATGTACTGGGGGGTAAGATTGAGCACCATCGCTGTCATATACTTCGTTGACTTTTGTTTGTGTAAATAACACATTTCAGGTACTTGCTCTTCACAAATAAGACCCGAGAAAACCTGATATCCTAATGGCTTCCGAAAGACCCGATTTCTCCCCGATTATCAGCCTGAAAAATAGCGTCCGATTCCCCCCCCCCCCCCCTTCCCCCCCCCGATATTTGAAAACTATAAAACCTGAAAACAAAGAACCCTATATACATATGTCCACTCCGTCGGGTCTTCGACGAGGATGTGTGGCGCTCAGGGTCGCGTCCTCTGTTTCCGCAGCAGCAAGTCCTTCTGAGCAACGCGTCTCAGTTCCCTGTAAATAGCAGCCTGATGATCGGGGACTACGTGACACCGGGCAACATCCTCATGCCCACGGCCGGCCTGGGCAGTGCATACAAGAACTGAGGAGGACGCTCCAGGCGCCGCCACCCCACGAGTGCCGTGCTCCGACGAACCGTTTGACGTGGGGAAGGGAAAAAAAGAACTGACGATCGGGCCGTCGGCGGCTCGTCTCGACTGTAAGCTTAGCTGTCTGTATCATAAAAACCCAAAATTGCCTCCTTTCCCCCCGTTACGAAAAGAAAAAAAAAATTGTTTCTGGGCGCGTTTGGGGGACGGGGTTTCGGCGTCGCCGGCAGCTTTGGACCGTGGTGCTCGGATTCAATCGCCCAAGGTTCTTTTTCTTTGTGTAACGGTTTCGCCATGTACGTTCGTGCCGCATCTGCGACCCGGCGTCGCCTCGTCGTGTTAGAACTGTACCCTAGGCACGCCCGCTGCGCCGGACGACGTTTCTTGGCGCGGCTCTCGAGGAACACGCTCGGTGACGGATTTGAAATGCAGCCAGTTGTTCCACTTCTGGCGCGAGCTGTCCGACAACGCTTCGTCGCGTGTGCAGCCAAATCCCAGTGGACGGCAATGGGCCTGTGCCGGAGGCGGAGCTGCCGCTCCGTTCTTGGCCCGTCGCGGCGTCCGGAGCGTTGAGCGACCTCGGTTCGCGAGCACCGCAAGATCGGGAAACAGTTCGGGCAACGGGTTTTTGTTGGATTTCTTTTTCTTTTTCTGAAGATGCTGCTCACTGTTGATGTTTTAATTGTTTCCTTTTTTTTTTAGCTCCCGTAGAAGAGACTGAAGGAACCGGGTGAGCGTGTTTCCCGTTTGGGGAACGTTGGCTCCTTGGTTATTCGCTTAAGTGTCTGTCTGGCTTAGGGGCGGGGGTCGGGTCCCTTGTTTTAGGGGGGTCCGGCCCCCCTGCATGCGTGTGTAGGCTCGTGCGTGTCCCGTTCCGTACCCCCGGCTCTCCGCGGCCACGTTTGTGCGCCCGTCCCATGGGGACGAGGGTGTGGAAATCGAGAAATTATTTTAACGTCTCCTTTTAGTTTACCATTGGGCTGTCGGAGCTAAACTCGTTTCTCACCCTCGAAGACTCCCTTCGAGGCATTCGGCCAAACCCTAGAGCGACGTAGCACAATCTTATTGTCGCCTCGTAGTGCTTAAATTCGGTGGTTATGTTTTTTTTGTTTTTTCTAAGGTCCGACGGAGACCATTTTGAGTGGACTGTGCGGGTTTTGTTTTGTAAATAGCAAGATAGACATCTAACGAGCCAGAAGTTGATTTGCCGATGTATTTGAGCTCGTAATGTGCGTATTCGAGAATGGAATGCAACGTCTCTTCGGACACAAAACGGCCGTGTGCACCCAAGGAAGTTGTGGGGTGTAATATCCACGTTTCGAAATTTGAGCTCAATTAGGGACCCTCTGGTTTCGGAAGATCCTTTGGAACGAAATTGCGCAGTTTTTGCGCCCCTTTTTTCCCGATCCGTGAGGAAAGGGGCAATAACCTCTTTTGGGGAGCAAAATTTTTCATTTTGGGAAGTAAATTGGTTGATTAACCTCGCATGCTATTGCTCTGCAATAACGGTTTGATTAGCCGAAAACTGAAATTCAGGCGAAACTCGTTGCGTACAGTGGCTCGGGTAGCTTGGAAGAAGATGTCAACAAACCGCTCTTCATTAACTTTGTTTTTCTTCGGTTTGCTCAAAAAGTTAAAAAATTATTTGTATCCATAGACCGCCGTCGGACCAAAGCTTCCTTTCTCATGTCGAATTTGTGGTTAGGGTTGTGACGAGTGCATAAGCTTTTTTTTTTTTTCTCTCAAAAGTGACAAAAATGAATAAAGAAATGTGAACCTGGAGAATGCTCGACAAGTGGCGCCATCTGTTGCTGACCCCGGCTGGAGACTGCCGAAGTTCATCGCCTAAGTTGCCAGACAAACGTCTGTTTCCACCGATCGAGAGGACGGACTGCGATTGAAGGGTTTTGCATGTGTGCGTGTGCTGGAATGCCGCCGGCGGTGTGAGGCAAAAGTTCCGGCGGCTCGTTAGTGGTTCCGGTAAGGGCTGGGAAGAACCTGCACCTGTCGACAGATTGGTCGGGTGGCGAAGCCGAAATGTATCAAAATTAGGTGAACTTGATGAGAGAAAAATTGAGCGTCCCTCGACCATATTTTACACGCTCTGAGATGCACAGAACGTGTTGCAAATGAGCCGAGCATGTGCGCGACGTCGCCAGACTCGCATCAAGTTTGGGTGTCGTGTGGTGTCGAGGTGTCACTTGACACCCCGACATGGAGGTCACATAAGCAACAGTCAGGTGTCGGTCGAGCTTAACGTGTCTCTTCTCTCGCGAGGCCCAGCCGTGCAAGGCACCCTGCGTTAATGTGGTGGCACACTTCCCGGCACTTTGGAAGACCTAGATACCACTTCGATAAGCAGACAAATGTCTGAAATTGGGGGGGGGGGGGGGGGGGGAACGGGACGTCGTCTGCAGTGGCACACTAGGGAAACTGCCATCCTTCTATAGACGCTTTGCATGGGCACCGCCATAACCGACCCTCAGTTTTAGAGCGCAGCTCTTGGGCGTCAGTTTCCGGTTTGCTTGGCGTCGGCATAACCGCCAGCCCCCCCCTCTTCCTGAGGACCTGGGGTTCCTTCGGGCGGACCTCGGGTACCTTCGGTGACCTCAAGAAGAGGGGGTCATGTGACCCCTTTCCTTCCCCCCTCTTCCCGAGGTCATGTGACCCCCCCCCCCCCCCTCAGAACCCTTCCCCCTCCTCCTCAAGAGCTGCGCTCTAATTCCGCGTTACAGGGAGTTGTAAACGGCTTTCACTTTTGTTTCCTCTTTGATCGCATCGCTCCATCATTACCGTAGCAGCGCAGGTTATTGCCATTTTAGATTGAGACTGTTCTGACCAGCATCGGCCCTTGTGGAGGCCCGTCAAAGCCCGCTTCAATAGCTTGATATCTCGGAGAGACGAGAGGAGGTCAGAAATGGCGGCTGTAATTTTGGCAAGTGTGCAAAGCGTCTATAGAGGTTAAAAGATAGGAGAGTGACTTTGGTCACCGTGCAAACTGCTACATAGGAATTTTCATGCCGCCCGGCCGATGGAAGGGATGTTTCTGAACCACCCTCTCGGGCGACAACTTTGCTGCACTTGCACCTGATGCATCTTTTCCCTTTTGGGAAATATGTCCAGTCGAACCCGGATTAATCGAAATCAAAGGGGATCATAAAATAGTTTCATATATCAATAAGTTGATATACAAAAATGTTAAATAAGCTGTTGAAATTTCCTGGCGTCCGCTAATGCCGAAGGTTTCGATAAACGGGAGCTTACCAAATAGAGCATCCAAGAGCCGCTAAATACAGTACAGTGTATTTGTCCGAGACCGCAAACCGTAGCGCTTACACGAGCGCCTGGCCAAGCGGGACCTCCGCACAGCATAGCGACAAACACGAAAAAAAAAAAAACAGTAAAGCAAGATTTGTAAAAAAAAAAAAAAAGTTATTCAAGCAACAAAAGAAAGCTCGCTAAATTCAGGGAATAGAAAAAAGGAAAAAATGGGCAAGGCAATAACTGCAAAAGAAAAAGGTGAACAAAGATAAGGCGTTCCAAGTGCGATTGCACAACCTTTGTCAATTATAGGTCGGCATTTTAGAGCCCCTTCATTCACCCTCGCATCACGAACAAAATCACGTCTCCAAATTCATTCGCATTCACGTCACAAGGTACTCCGACCGCCCAAAGTGACGGCCCTTCACATCAGCGGCGTTCAACCGCGCCAACAATTCATCCCCATCACATCACCGCTGCCTCCGAATTCACGGATTCATTCACCATCACATCACCCATTCACGAAGTCATTCACTATCACCACGAATTCATCGGAATTCACCATCGTGAATTCATCGGAATTTACCATCACATCATGAATTCACCATCACTTCACGAATTCATCTGAATTCACCATCACTTCACGAAGTCATTCGAATTCACAATCACATTATGAATTCATCTGAATTCCCCATCACATCACGAATTCATCCGAATTCACCATCACATCATGAACTCATCCAAATTCACCATCACTTCACAAAGTTTTTCACCATCACGGTCAACACAGATTCACCGGAATTCACTATCGCATCATGAAATGCGCATAATTCACGAAGTCATTCAGGTTCATGCTGACTAAATTCGACTTCACGGCTGGTAGCCCTTCACGGAGTTCGCAGTTCTTGCGGAATTAGGGTGCCTACATGTCTGTCTGTCTCGGGTGTATCTCAAAACGTCCCATTCGCGTTTGAACCTTGCGCATTTCGTCCCATTCTCATTTGGTCCTTCTCGTTTGAACCTTCTCATAAGATCCGAATCAGGTTTTTCTCAATTGGGCCCATTCTCATTTTGCCCGTTATCTGAAAACGTCCCATTCGCATTTGGACATTGCGGATTTCGTCCTATTCTCATTTGGTCTGCCTCGTTTGAACTTTCTCATATGATCCGAATCAGGTTTTTCTCAACTGGGCCCATTCTCATTTTGCCCGTTATCTGAAAACGTCCCATTCACATTTGAATCTTGCGCATTTAGTCCTATTCTCACTTTGTCCGCCTCGGTGGAACATTGTCATAAGATCCGAATCGGTTTTTTCGCAACTGGGCCCATTCTCATATTGCCCGTTCGCGCAACGACCGAATGGGACTATATATATGTTATGCCTTCGCAGCTTTGTACGTGAGTCTTACCTTGCTTGGGAACCCAACATACCATCAGATATAGAGTCGTAGTATAGCTAACCCCACCCCTAAGCTTGGTCGAATCCATTTTTCTGCATTTGAAGAAAGGGATACCATCTTTTACCGACAAACATCTTGGTTTTATTTTTCACACTTTCACACTCGTACAACGAATCAACGGCAACATTTTCACGCACTTATTTTTCCGGCTAAAGCTCTCAACAATGCTTACAGCCCAGAAAAAGCTTGAGCGAAGTTCAGAAATTGAAAAAGCGAAATGACGCCGCTGTTGAAACGGCCTTCAAGCTCCGCCAGTTTTCTGTCTTTATTAGCCCACTTGCGGCCTTGCGCACGTACGGCTCCCCCGTTTGCAACTTGAAGCAGGAGGACTCTTGTTTGGGCCTCGTCTCTCTTGATTAAATCAATGAACGCGAAGGGATTCGGGTGGGCTTTTCCTGACATGCCTTTGATTTTTCGATGCCATGCCTCCATGTGGTTGTTGGTTCTGGGTCCCCTGTTTCCGTGGTGGTTCCACTGTTCAAGTTGGAAAATGCCACTTATCCACGTCGCATCAAAGTAATCGAGTACTCCAATTAGCTCCGGTATACCGAGCAATATGCCCTCCTGATGCAAAAACGCCCAGGCGCGAGGGATGTCACAAGGCGGAACAAAGGAAAGCGCCACGAGCTTACGAATAAGCGCCCTCAGTTGGTTATCGCTGGAATATGCGCTTTGCAGCCCAGCCCTTTGAACGGAAGCCCATACTCTTTGCGCAAAGTGAAAATGGCACCCGCGATGAGCAGCTTGAGGAAACACGTCGCGCAGACCACCAATAAGCGCCTGCTCAAAATCCGTCATGAAAATATCAGGGGTCGGGAACACAATCCCAGCCGATGTGAATGCAGCTTTGAGCCCTTGAAACGCACGGACATAGGTTTGTCGTGACCGACCCGACAACAGAAAGTAAACCGCTGCGCTATGCACGCCGTCAGTTACAACATGCAGGGTTACAAGTTGGTCATAGATGTGGGGTACAACAAAAAACGTCCCGTCCGCAAAAATAATTTTGGCTGACGACAGCCGCTGCATTCCATCTCGTGTGGCGAAGGCAAGTATGCAAGACGAGGGATCACTGCGGTCGTCGACGACCAGGAACGGCTCTGCGCTTTCTGTCTTTTTGTGGGCGTCGTTGAGTTGCAGAGTGAAGGCTGATGAAGGAAGCGGTGGCTGCGCTGAGCGCCTTTCCCGATACATCGTATCCTTCAGGCTGGCAAACGTGGGTACTTCTGCTGCGACTTCATCTGGCACCTAGAATAAATTCAGTGATTTGGTTTAGCTAACTTTGAATAATACTTCTTTAGACGTGATAGATGTAATAATTTAAAACCTACTGCAGAACAAGTTCGGAGAAGTTCTTCTTGAAACAACCTTTGCACGGGCGTATTGGGGTTGGATGCTGCAGCCTTTTTCAGTGCCACGCGCAGCTGGTCCTTCACAAGCGTCGCCTCGTCTGGTGCATGGTTATGATCGTCTATAAGTAAAAGGAACGTGAATGGGCAATGACACTTTAACTGCCTTTAGGCTTGTGGTGCTGATAAGAGCAAGTAAGGAACGAAAACAAATAGCAGCGATTTCTATCATGTTGAAACAGACCGTCAAAGACAAATCGAATATAGCAACTTACGTGATCTGCTTTTCACGTTGTCTTCTTCGGTCAATATCGAAGCCGCACATCCTGATGAAGTGTAACGGCAACAACGCCACGCGATCATTCCGTTTGCATTCTGTCGTCGTTTGTAATACTTGTAGCCTTCAAGGTGAAGACACAATTTTTTTTTTTGCGTTTCGCTTAGAACAAACTTGTCCATCTTCCCTGATTGACGTCTCGCTGTCGAGTGAAGCGACGATTGTATCATGTATTTCCGGGTGCAACGATGACTTTTCAGCGTTTTATGACTCAGCTCCCGCCACCCACGACCCATCCCGGACAACAAAAGAACTGGATTCCCAGTCCCCACTTTCTCTTGACCTATGTTGTTCTCCCCGCCCCCCCGGCGTCCCCCCTTCCGCCCCCCCCTCCCGCCACACACACACACTTCTCACCCCCCAGAAAATACAAATATTATAGATAACGTAATAGGTTTGTACAATGACGCCTGCTTCCCTTTCTCTAAGCGAACGCTAAGAAAAGAAAGAAAACGATGAACACTTAACTTGGAAACTCTGTTTGAACAGAAATAACATACGTATGTACATTATAGAAGTGGTTGCATTGTCACAAGTCGAGCGACCTCAAAGAAAGTGACATTTCGGACTGTGATCTGTCTGCGATAAGTAGTTGGTCTGTTGTTTTGTCAGGCAGTAGCTTTTCTCGACGACCACGACGCACGGCTAAAATCATTGGCGGAGAGAGTAAGCCGGTAGCGTGGCACAAACACCAAAGAAAATATTAGTGAATTTAATAATATATGTTACCCGAAAGAACCCAAATTTGGAGTAGAAAGAGTCAAATGTGCTGGGTCAAAGCGAGATATTTTTTAGAATGGTTGTTTTGAAAGGGGCCAAGGGAGAAGGGCGAAAAGAGAACGGGCTCAAATGAGGGGGTTGAAATGCGAAGGACGAAATGGGAAAGGGCCAAATGCGACAGGTCAAAGCGAGAAGATCTTTTTGAGAATGGTTGTTTTGAGAAGGGCCAAGTGAGAAGGGCGAAACGAGAACAGGCTCAAATGAGAAGGGTTGAAATGCGAAGGATGAAAACGGGAAAGGGCCAAATGCAACAGGTCAAATGCGAGAAGATCTTTTTGAGAATGGTTGTTTTGAGAAGGGCCAAGTGAGAAGGGCGAAACGAGAACAGGCTCAAATGAGAAGGGTTGAAATGCGAAGGATGAAACGGGAAAGGGCCAAATGCAACAGGTCAAATCGAGAAGATCTTTTTGAGAATGGTTGTTTTGAGAAGGGCCAAGTGAGAAGGGCGAAACGAGAACAGGCTCAAATGAGAAGGGTTGAAATGCGAAGGATGAAACGGGAAAGGGCCAAATGCGACAGGTCAAATCGAGAAGATCTTTTTGAGAATGGTTGTTTTGAGAAGGGCCAAGTGAGAAGGGCGAAACGAGAACAGGCTCAAATGAGAAGGGTTAAAATGCGAAGGATGAAACGGGAAAGGGCCAAATGCAACAGGTCAAATCGAGAAGATCTTTTTGAGAATGGTTGTTTTGAGAAGGGCCAAGTGAGAAGGGCGAAACGAGAACAGGCTCAAATGAGAAGGGTTGAAATGCGAAGGATGAAACGGGAAAGGGCCAAATGCAACGGGTCAAATCGAGAAGATCTTTTTGAGAATGGTTGTTTTGAGAAGGGCCAAGTGAGAAGGGCAAAATGAGAACGGGCTCAAATGATAACCACCCGTCTGTCTCAGGGTGAAGACATCCATTGTTGCACTGAATGTGCCAGCGCGTGACGCTCTCGCGCACTCGGTGCGTGACTTGGGCGATAAAATGGCGTCTATGTATTAGCCAAAGCTGCGCGCTCGAGCTGAGTGACACCGTATTGCGCGCACTTCAAAATGCATAAAAAAACGATTGGGCGTGAAAATGGCTGAAATGTCACCACTCAAGCAAAAACGACGCGTGTGTATAAAGCTGGTATAAAGGCACTCTATGCGGAATAGGACTGTGGCGCCTCTGTGTCAGCCACTGGAAACCAGAGGCCGGATTCACGAAGCGAACTTACGCCAAAAAAGTGCGTAAGACAAATCCTGAGAAGAAATCGGTATTCACGAAACGAAATCGTCGTAGCTTTTGCGTAACTTACGCCAAAATCCTACGACAGCCTCCGAGGTGTCTTACGCACTTCTTAAGATCGAACTTCAAACATGGCTGCCTACGTCGCCTGGCTGCTTCGCCGCGACGAGCAGAGAAGTCTAAGGCGGGAGAGGTTGTTCCGGAGCCGCATTACAATTAGAGATGTACCGGAGCACATCTTGGAGCGCTATTACCGCATGCCCAAAGAGGCGATACTTGGACTGTGCGATGCGCTCGCCCCAAGCCTTCGCCGGCCGACGATGCGCAGCTGCGCACTACCGGTCGACGTTCAAGTCCTGCTGGCCCTCCGCTTCTATGCCAGCGGCAGCTTCCAGTCGGTCGTGGGCGATGTGGTCCATTTGAGCCAAGCTAGTGCATCACGAATTGTGAACAGCGTGAGCCAGGCCATCGTCCTCATGGCCACGGAAGGAATTCGCTTCCCCATGACGCGGAGAGCGGCGTCGCTCACCTCGTTGGGTGAGTAGTATGGTTCACGCCCATTTAGTGAAAACATTGTCAATTTCGCGTTTTTTTACTACCTTTTCTAGAAATGCACTAAATAATTGTTGTCAGTGTGTCGGCGGCGTGATGAGTCGCCGACCGCGGTTAGCCACGGTCTGCTTTCGAGGTCGAAGCATACTGCAGGTTTGGGGTGCATGCTAAACGTGCTGTGACACTCTTGGGTAAATAAAAAGAGTGGGTGACTTGTTCGGAGCAGGTATGCCGCAGCAGACAGCGAAAGCATCGTAGAGTTCCCCACTTGTAATGAGTGTTGCATGATTATGATTTAGTTTCCTCTTTTGACGACACCGAGTCGGTGAGAAACACTTGTTGCGTTAGTTTACGGGGTAAACCAACTGTGGCAGCTTGTTGAGTCGCAAGACAAGCCCTTATAAAATGTTGCGTCGTTCGGTTGGGATCCGAATACCTTTTTACGCTAGTACTGATCAAAATTTGTCAAGAACACGTACAGCTATTTTTTTTCCTTCTTCTTTTCCATCATTACTTGGAGGCTTATGATGAGTACTGTTCATGCAGTAATAATTTTTGCATGCTTGTCAGGCAACTATACTTACTACATTTCCACAGATGGCAAAGAGTAAACGTTGGAGCCTCCTTGGCCCAAAGAGAGCAGCAGCGTAGCAGATGAAAGCTTTCTGCAGGAGTTGCGCACACCGGCAATACATTGTCACACGCCTCCTTCCTTCGATAATCCAATTGCTCAACTAGGGTCGTAGCGTTAGACAATTTCCGAGTTATGATAAAAAGTGTAGTAGGATAACAGCCCTGTTGTGTTTCAGTGCCTGTCCTAACATTACTTTTCGTTCATTCTGCAGGGTTCCTTGGGATTGCCGGCTTCCCGAGGGTGTTAGGGTGCATTGACGGCACCCACATTGCTATCAAGGTGTCCAAGGAGGACAAGCCTGCCTATTTAAATCGAAAGGGGTACACCTCCATAAACGTGCAGGCCATCTGCAACCCAGAGAGCATTATCACAGAGTTGACCGTGAAGTGGCCGGGGAGCACCCACGATAGCTACATGTGGAGGAACTGCGACCTCTACGATCAGTTTGCCGCAGGCACTGGTCCTGATGGT
Organism: Ixodes ricinus; assembly: GCA_037355805.1. NCBI lineage: Eukaryota > Metazoa > Arthropoda > Arachnida > Ixodida > Ixodidae > Ixodes > Ixodes ricinus. Next base: position 5,956 of record JAZHYW010024925.1, on the reverse strand, counting down.
TGGCTGCTCGGTAAGTTTTTTTATGTGTGCTGTAAAGCATTGTCACACAAACAAAATTAGTGTAATGTAAGCTACAGTCAACAGACTGATTGAAAAAGGCATCCAATCATTTCAAATCGCTTAAGAGTGCCTGGAAAGCAATATTGGTTGCTTTTGAGGCACTTTTATGAAAGGCACTCTTTGGTTTTGACCAAAACAAAATTTTAATGAACACCCAAAAATATCTTGTATTGGCAGTTGTGTTGTCTATTGACAAGCCTGGAGTGCAATGCCTTGGAGCACTTGGGGTTACATTTTAAAAACCATAAAAAGTAAATGTGCCGGCATGAAAGAGACTGTTGAAGCCTCTTTTCGTGCAACGCAGGAGATGCTGGTTATTCCGTCCAGCCATGGCTGATGACTCCCATTAGGACGCCGAAGGACCAGCCTGAGGAGGATTACAACGAGGCCCTCACAAAGACCCGACAGGTCATTGAGCGGACATTCGGAATCCTGAAGACGAGATTCAGGTGCCTACACAAGTCTGGTTGTTCTTGTTGTTAGCGATCAGAGTGGTTTGAAGGAAAACCAGCGATTGGTGTGTCTATTCAGGTGCCTGGACAAGTCTGGTGGGGTACTGCAGTATCGGCCGAACATCTGCTGCCGCATCATCGTGGCCTGTGTTGTCCTGCACAACTATTGCAGGCGGCACCATGTCTCCCTCGATGAACCGCTAGGTAACATTATTGCAAAGTCACACTTTGATATGTTTTTCCACGATACTTGCACACATTTCCTCACCTCACACTCACAGTCCTCAATGTTTCGGGGCTCCCTACATGTAAACAATACCGTAATATTCTGAGAGATTACCCATCCCCTAAAGATAGCCCATCCTGATTTGTAGCATGATTTTTAATTTATTAATTGCTAAAGTTAAACTGACTTTTGAATGCCGAAAGTTAGCTCACCCCTAGTTTCAGTTAATGTGCTCTGTTATAGGTGAGGTATCTCTCAAGATATTGTGGTAGTGTGATCACTAAATAAATCTACATTTTCAATTGCGATTTTTTTTTTTGGCATGGAAAGTCTGTTTGATTGATGCATGCGGCACCATGTCTCCCTTAATGAAATGCTAGGTAACATAATTGCAGGGTTACACAATTGAGAGGTTTCTGTTGGCCCCTTCTTCATTAGTTACATTCTTCCCAAGTTCATTGATTCTGCCGCATACAACAGCAGGCCTTTCTAGTTGCAATCACACAAATGCCAGTGTGGTGTCGCATGCCTTGCACCGACGCTCTTGTTGGATCACAGGAGCCGTCCCTTGGTATGATTTGCTAATGTCATCGTGAAACGGAGTCCAGCAGTCGTGACACTGCACTGGCCACATTTCTCATCTACCCTAGACCAGCATTGCGACGCAGAAGCAGACCAACATTACGCTGTCTAAAGAAATACTATACTTATACGAAAACCATACGCCTCTAACGTGCAAAATGCGTGCCATGAGCGAGCTCTGGAGAAGCAACGTGGCACCTCGGGAGCTCTGGCAGTGCTGTGGTACTATTTGCTTCCAAGGGCTGCGCGAGGCATGCATTGCATTGCCACAGTTGATGCCACTTGTACACTGATGCAATTAAATGATGAAACAAATTTCAATGCATTTCTATTGCATGCCTATTTTCAGTAACTAGACATAAACATTCATTATACTAATAGTCGGTGACAGGTTAAGAGTGAAGTGGAAGCTTCTCCCCCTCTTGCCACTGTAGCAGAGCAAACTCTGGAGAGGAGGTCACCTCCTCTCCAGCTTTCAATCCACCGAAGGGGAAGGAGGTGGGAGGAGCTTCCACTTCACTCTTAACCTGTCACCGACTACAGTGAGCATTTCTCGTATCAAAAAGCGATATTATTGAGGAAACTTGCCAATTACTGTCCTTTTCTTTGCAGTTGACCTGTCGGAGGACGAAGAGGAGGAGGAGGAAGAGGAAGACGAGGACGAGGACGGGGAGAACAACAACGGTCCCAGAGCCACAAGAACAAGAAGAGCACGACCCATGGTAGCGGGCACAGCTGCCAGGAGTGCCCTTGTCCGCAATGCTTTTACATGAGCCAGAGCCGTGAGCCACTAGCTACTTTCACGAGCTGGACAAAAGTGGGTTTTTTAAGTGAATTTTTAACTAGTTTTTCTATTTGAACAATGACGCTCTTTAAGCCCAAGAAGAGGTATAGTTGCAACTGTTGAAGTTTTCATGTTCTGTGTCATCAAGAAAAAGTTGTGTATCACTACTGCATGATGCACGTTAAAAACCCCAGGTTAACAGTGCCACTGCCCTGGCCAAGTTGCTCATCTACAGCTAAGAGACAAGTTGCCCCTCTCGATGGCGTCCTAACATCATACTGTATAAACATTCAAAAAAAGACAATTTTGACTTTTTGTACGTGGAACATTGTCAAACCATTATTTTAAAGGAAAGAATGTATGTACTAGGCAACGTCCTGTGTATATACTTTTAAGAAATATTTATTGCACTTTAAAAAACATGTACTGCACATTAAAAAACATGTATTGCACTTTACAAAAACAATTATTGCACTTCAAGATTAGTTCACACTCTTTCTGATGCTATATTACGATTTAAAAACTTACTACTTCTCATAACCACGGCAACCAGCGATGAAATGCTCGTTGCATTGCTGGTTGCTGTGGTTATAAGTGGTCGTGAGAGTTTGTATCGTAATGTAGTGTGCGAAATGATGCAGTGTGAGTTGGTCTTCACTCTCGCTTCTCGAATAATGCCTTCTTCATTAGCCAACAATGTTGTTATCCACAAACTTTACACCGTACTTGTATGACTTAAGTGCCACAAGCTGTTGCAGTGCTAATAGTTGCCCCTGCTGCGCAAGAGTTATCTCGTCGAGCCGTGCGAGAATCGCTCGTTGGGATTCCAAAATTTCCCGCCCGGTGTCTTCGCTGCTGTCTGTAATGAAATATTGATTTGTCACTTTTTCAATATGAGTGGAAATTTTGTAACATGTATAGGTGAGCTCTGATGGCACCTGCACACATCCCCAAAGTATTAAGCTTCATGTCTTTGTACATTTTATGCAAGCTTTACGAAAGAGGTGGAACATAAGGCATATTAAAGATTATTTAAATTATTTTTCCTCTGTTGTGAAGGATCTACATGAGGCATTGAAAACAAAATATACACTGATATAGTTCCCCTGGTGGAATGAATGGGTTTATTATGCGTTACATCTCTTTCTATTGTTCTCAACAAACAACTTAGCACATTATGCTGCAAGTGAGGGTAAAGAAGCAGGTCACAGCATTAATGTATGCTGCCATAGCTGGTGAATCACGGAAACTGGGAATTGAAGCACCATATTTCACAAACATGCAGGCCAAGTCGTAACAATGAAATAGAAATAATCATCTATCTTTGTCCTTTGCAATCATATCTATCTTGTTACATGTTATACTGGGCTGTTCTAAGCATACTTACTTTGCCGACCTCTTGGGGGAGTCCCAGTGCCACTCTCCGCATTCGGGGGATTGGCGATTTGGGCAGCTGCTGCCCGAGCAGCCATGGCTCTCGCTGCTGCAATTTGTCTCCCTCTGTGTCTCTGAGTGCCTTTGAAATCAATAAAAGAATTGTAGTCTCACATACCATGGGAATACCCTGTAAAGCCTTAGACCCTATCGTACGACAAGCCAATACCACCTGAAACACAAGGCATGTGCATTACCTCCTGAAACGGCATAACTAGTTGATCCAGTCAGCACCATCTAGCTTGCGTTTGCATCCATGATGCGCACATGTCGCCCCTCAGTGAGTGCAATGCTGGCGTGCAGGGTCACCACATTGCCACATACTCTTGTTGAGCTTTGCCATGTATTCTGCTTGGGGTGGGTTGGAGACTTGCTAGTAATGACGTCATGCACGGGTGGTATTGGACAAACACTGATATTTGCTTGCCCACCACAGACTACGAAAAGTCAAATATGACATTAATAAAGAAATTTCCAGGAACCTAGACATTTATTATCAAGGTTTTCTGTTGTTGTGCAGACCTAAATAACAGCACCGTAATAAGCAAAAATGGGAACCAGCTAACGTGGGGGATTACTGAGGCTGAGAGGAGAGCCAGGTTAGATGACAAACGTGCGAGCGTTTCTTATTTAGTTTCATTGGGGACTATCTTGCGACTAAGAGACGCTAGCAAAGGGTTTTGAATTGTTCCATTTAACGGCACGGAAGAGGAAGAAGAAACATACCGCTCGGTTGCTAGCTAACACTGTGCAAGTGTCCTCTCTTGTGCTACTGTTTTTTTAAATGTGATTGTCTTGTGCGCTGTTACATCCAAGGATGAACAATCAAGCCTCCATCTTAACAAGACAAAATAAGCTATTCGACAATCTTTCTTCATTACTGAATTACATTCGCTGTTGAGCTTGCAAGGCACTGCATACAACATTTTCACAGGACCAGTCGATCACCTGTCTGATTGCCTGGCCCTGGACATGAGTATGCAGAAAGCTTTATCAGATGATGCAAGACCAACAGTGGCTGGTCCAACAGAGTTTCTTTTTAGGACATTTTTTATCATTATTTTTTCCCGATTTATTTCTGGAAAAAAACCAGCTCGGGGGTTAATTTTTCGGGCTTATTGGTGTATACGCCAAAAACATAGAACCCTAGCTAGAGTAAACCGAATTGAGCATTCCTGTGTGAAACAATGAATGTTCTCGTGTGCAATGTGAACATTTTTATACACCAACATTTAACCATAGTGTGGTTCATAGTAACTCACTCTGGTCAGACAGCTGCGTTTCCACAGTTTCGCTAGAAAAGAAGTAACGGAAGGTGTCACTGCACATAGAGATCATACTCTTTTTTTCATTGATCCCCTTACCTTGCTAGGGTCATGTCACCCATATCTGAAGCGCTACTCGGCCCAGCATCTGAATCTATAATGAAAACTGAAAATGCATTGCAATCATCTCGCAAACTCGTGAAAACTCGACATTAGAACTCACCTGCAGGGAGATCACTGTAGGGGAGATCACCTGCGAAGTGCGGGGGGACGCAGAAACATCTGCATGGATAGTTAGATCACGCAAAGCAAACGTATCACTTAACAGCTTTTCTTATACAAGTGATCGACAATGGCCCTGGGTTGAAACTCTGTTTGAGCTCGCTCTCACGGGCTTTGTCAAGAACTTAGGACTCACCCAACTGCTGCACCCCGATGTCAAACCCGCCGTCGATGCCGAGTACAACATCATCATGGAGGAGGCTGATTACGCGCTCTTCGGCGCCGGTAAGCGGCGGCTCCCCGGGCCACCCCCGTCGCATTCTGACTTCGCCGTACAGCGGCCCCTGCGCAAAGCGACATGGTGATAAACACAGATTCTAGCTGTACAGAAAATATGCCGATTCTTACCGCGAATCTTGTTGGCGCTTTTGTGGTCGGACCACTTCTTTTTATTTCGGCCACATCTCTCCGGATCCCGGATACAGCGAAAAGCGACGCGGTGATTCGGTCCCACGCCCGCTGCTTCGCCCGGGCGCCGTGCGGACCGTCACCTTTTGCGTCAATCGCTACTTTGTTGGCCTCGTAGCCGTCGACCAATGCCTCGATTTCAGCGTCCGTAAAATTGGGCATTCGAACGCGTTTTTGGGGAGGTTGCGCCGACATGTTCAGCACGGAGCGCATATGAGCGAGCACGTTGTCGCGCTGGTTCTTCAAACAACACGCTGTGATGGAGCTCTCCGATTGGCTGTTGGAGCTGCCCGACACGCTGTCGCCATAGCAACAGCTCGCTCTCGCAACACTCGGGAACTGGCGAGACACCGGAAGTCGTCATTCGAGCGTAAGAAGATTTCGCTTTCCTCCTCTCACTTAAGAAGGCGTTCGTGAATACCGATTTCGCCTCCTCTTACGATGTGCGTAACTTACGAACTTC
>JAZHYW010024924.1:0-19901 GCA_037355805.1 Ixodes ricinus | reverse complement strand
CAACAAATGAGGCTGGCAATATTTATAGGCTAGCGTCTAGACCTGATAAATCCCACAGTCATTATTGTGCGCTTTGTTCACCAGAAGACCAGAAATAAATGGCTGGAAAAACGTGCACTGCTGAAGAAAGCGAAAAGTGATTATAGTGCAATTAAATGCAAAGGTGCAAGCGAGCTGGACAATAATGACGAAAATAATTCCTGGAGAACGTAAACAAGAGGCACGCAGGACAAGCACAAATCTCCAACACAGCTAGGTGACTGATGCGCGACCGAAAAAATCCACCAGGTCCGGGTATGGAACCCGGGACCTCTAGCTATATTTCCAGTGGAGCGCTCTTACCAACTGAGCTAACCAGAAGTTAGATGTCAGTAGAGCAAATAGGTTTTATCAGCTGCTACCAGTCTAACACCAACAAGGGTGAAAGCTTGCATTTTAAGGTTATGATTATAGTGCAATTAAATGCAAAGGTGCAAGCGAGCTGGACAATGACGACGAAAATAATCCCTGGAGAAGGGGAACAAGAGGGACAAAGGACAAACACACATCTCCAAACACAAATCTACAAACTGTGTTTGGAGATTTGTGTTTGTTTTAGAAGGGGTGCGACACAGCTGCCCGTGGTCCCCCATGCTTTTTGTCGCTCTGCCTGGATCCACTGTTACGAAGCAGCAAAGAAAGCAAAAGTTTTCGCAGTTTCCCGCTCTCTGGTTTGGGCACGATACCCGTGTCCGCTTGTGCGGATGACGTGTCGTTGTTTTAACGCGATCCTGATAGGCTTTAGAGGTCAAACGTATCTTCACTGGCTACGCCGGGTCCTTGTCCCTCGAGGGCTAGGAAACTTGTGTCCTGCGGCAGAGATTCCTCTGCCGTACTACGCCGTGGTTGTCGCAATGCAACGTCAGGTAGCGGAGGCGTTGCCCGACGTCAGTGTCCAAGAGACAGCGGCGTCGAGGATGTGCGAAGCCCTTTGCGCGGCTGACGCTTCTACCCGAATCCAAGCTCAGAGTTCCCGGCTGTCCTGGGAGAACATGCACGGCAAGCAGCCGACATCGGCTGGGGGTATGGGTGAATATGTTCTACCCTACCAGAGACAGGCTGACACGTGACTCGCCGTGACTGACGGTTGCCCAGCGCGTCCCCAGAAACAAACCACCATGTATTCGACACATATATGTAGTCGCGCGCACTTTTTGGGCACTGGTGTGACAGATGTTTGGGACCCGCTTCCGCTTCCAAACGCGTGTGCGTAGTCGTTTCGTTAAGCTCATTGTAATCCTAGCCCGTCATATATTGCGGGAGTGTAGAAATAGGGCCGCTATTCAAGAGCGGCGTTTCAGGCCAATGTTTCCAATGCTGCGAACGCTACGAGAAAATATGGCCGACCAGCTCTAAAACCAACTGTGGCCCTCTAGGTGAACAGGAGTTCCTCAAACATTAACACCCTCAGTTATTGCTTATTTTGTTGTGAAGTGGCAACAAGGTCTGCATGCGCCCCAATACCTTGTCTCGCTAAGTAGGATGTAAAGTTAGTAGGTGTGGCCTAGCGCCGCCGAATTTGTAAATATGTAAATAAAATTTTCTTTTTCAGCCAATCACCTTGCGAGGTTCGGTCGTCTGCTTGTTTCCGGCTAGCAGGTAGGGAAGGCAATGGTGCTACATTCCCAGGATCCAGGGACTTTAGTGTGAAGCAGCCTGAACCAGTGTCGCCGCACCTCAAAGGAAGATCGATCTTACGCTGTATAAACACAAAGGCCAAATTTAGTTTTGGTTTCATCCTCTGCATCCAGGCCTGTCTCACCGCGCAGCCACTTCTTCCCGACGCCTTCTTTGCGGGGGATAGCGGAGCGTACCGCGTACCAAAGGACGTGGCGAGGACATGGATCGGGTCCTCATTTACCGGATTCACCTCAGCCGTCGCGCAATGTTAATCTTGTTCGAGAGCGGTTCAGCGCGTGATTGTCACTGAACAGCTAGGCACTTTGGACCCTCAAGCCGTGTATTTTGCTGGAGCCGCGAATAGCCTTTCGTGGTAAGCGGCACGCTACAAATTCGTATGGAGTGGAAGGAGTAGCTATTATTCCGGAGCCACAACGACGTAAATGACCATCTTCGTTATAGTATGTTGTGGAACGTATTGTCTCTCTTTAGATACGGGATCTAAAAGAAATTTAAAAATGGCTGAGTCACAATACTTATATTTGCTCCGGGTCTTGCAAAGACTATTCAGGACAAAACTTGCCAATGCCAAACAGACTACAATTGCGTCGCTTAACCACTTAGTTGTCATATCTGCTGAATGCCTCGGCGCAGTGAGAAGGCGGAGCGCAGCCTCACCTGGCGTGCCAGCCCCGGGGCCCGCCATTGATCATCCTGAGGGACCCGTCGATGCACAGGCGCTTGATCTCGTCGGGGATCTCGAAACCGTACAGCCTGTTGGCAGCGAAGCCCGCCTCGCGCTGCCTACCCCTTCGAAGCAGCCAGTAGGGGCTCTCCAGCACGCAGCCGGACAAGCAGAGGAGCAGCAGCGGAGGCAGGGCGCACACGCCGGCCAGCTGCTCCCAGTCCAGGTAGTTGCCCGCCGAGTAGGCCAGCAGGAGGCCGCCGCCCGAGGCAACCTGCGGGGACCGCCCACGGGGCAAGCGTGTCAAGAAAGCATTCGGGCATCCCAAAAGAGAGAGTGACCATGGTGACGTACCGAGACACGCGAAAACCCGGAAACCAGACCCGCCCAAGCACCACCACAACAGCAACTAGCGCGAGAACAATCTCTTTCCGGCTGTGGTTGTCACAAGCTCCTAGATTTTACCCTCGGAATGGACGGCTTTTGTCAGTTCAACGTATTGGTATACTAAACTCAGACATCTTTATAACCGAACACACTCCTCTGTGTTCCGACCGTCGCTCGTGCCTGGCTTCTGCTAATGAACGTCCGAAACTGTGGCTGGTCAACATCGGGCAGCTTCCGGGCCGAGTTACGTCAATTCATTTCCGAACTGCAAGAAAGGGACTGCATGGCAGACCCAAGAAGAAACGTCAAGTAGCTTTTTCCCCCTTCAATACAGGTTATTTTTCTTTCTTTTTTTGAATTTTAAATAAAATAAATGACCGAAGGACACCGCCATACTGAGTACAGGTTACATCTGCCATCTGCCTTTCCTTTGAACAAGAGTCACGTACGTATCGGTCAGTCGTTTGTTCTGCTGTCCTCAGCGCCCAGATAGCAGCAGAGCGTCTTCTACTAGACGTCGGTGCCTTTGCGCCATATCAAACAAATGTTAGCATCGCAGAGAAAGACGCAGGCGCGTGAGCTCGGTGGAATGGTGTTGTGTACGAGCTAACACATAAAGGCACCTAGCAGAGCCACGCGCGCGCAACAGTGTCAGCACTGCAGACGAGATGAAGCCTTGTAATAAATTTTTCATTGCCAGTGGTCTGTAATATCGAATCGCTGCTCCATGATACGTGTAAAACGAGACGTTTGAGGAACGAAGTTAAAGCAAGTAGGCAGGCGAGCTGGTTAAGGATAGAACCCTGGAGCGAGGGGACAAAAAGGGACGGACAGACACGAAGCTCCTTCCTCAGCTCAAGATTTATTTTGAAAACAGGTTCATACCCATATCATTAGGAGACAACGCTGCCTGAAGGTCACACCACCGAGGTCAAGCAACCAACAGAAACAACACTTCGATTACAGCCACCCAGCAACCGACGTGGGACACAGAAGAAAAACCAAAAACCACTTTGTTTTTTGCGTACTGGGCGTGATGGACAGATAACAAAGTCTCACAGAAGAGTACACGGCCTGCGGCCCGTTAGTAGTTCTGTGGGAGTTGATCCACACTCAAGCGGCGTCGCTCTGTACTTTAGTAGGCCTAACCAGAAATCTTTGTCAGAGTGTGCACATTTTTTAAGGAGCCTCTTTCCTACCAGGACACCTTTCTCTGCGAGGTCCTTGAATCTGGGGAAGCACGGACTAGAGGTCACATGCACGAAATCGAAGCGTGCAGCGAAATCGGAGAATTCTTGTGCCGCAAACTGGCGTCCACCATCTGTGTCTTGAGAAAACGCTCGCCATAGAGTCAATCACTGTTTCTGACGTTGTGCTTTGGAGTTCAGCCATCTCCGGGAGATAGGAATAGGATTCGTAGATGACCAGCCATGTCCTTCTAGTAACTTGACACAGGTCTGCCAGCATCACTGGCTCATCTGGATGACGATAGGCATACTGTTTTCAAGTACGGCACTTGCTGATTCACGCAGCAATATCTGCGGTAATTCCCGGCCAAAACATTATTTGCCTTGCGTGATATTTGCATTTTACTACCCCAGATGTCCGCAACGCACACGCCGAAAGCATCTCTGATCTTAGGTCTCGTGGAATAGCCGCTTTGGAGCCCTTTAGGAGCACACCATTGACGACCGAAAGTTCCGATTGGGATGGCTTAAACTTGTCTTGCAGTAATGCTTTCTTCATCAGGCCATCAATGACGTCTTGAACTTCACCATCTTGCGCCGTTTCTTTGAGGAGCCGTGTCCTGGTCTTGTCACCCACTAGGGTATACAAGACAGCTGCTGCATGGACTTCGACGTCGTCCGTGGCCACGTCAGTGGTTGACGTTTTCAGGCGGGGCAGTGCATCTGCCAGCACATGTTGCTTGGCGGGGCGAACTGTAATGTGAAGTCGTACCGCATTAGACGCAAAAAAGTATCTGGAGGCGCGATGGCATGTCCCCAACGGCCTTTAGTGCAATCGCTAGTAACGGACGATAATCGGTTTCGATCACAATGGTTTGGCCGTACACAACCTTGTGAAACTTTTCGCATCCAAACACGCTGCCCAGATATTCTTTTTCTATTTGAGAGTATCTGCTCTCACTGTACGTCAGAACTCGTGAGACAGCCCACTAAGCGCCATTCCTTCCCGTCTTGCTGATACAGAGTAGCGCCTAAGGTTCCTTTCGATGCGTCTGTTGACAGTTTAATTGGCCTTGAGGGGTCAAGAACGGTTAAAACTGGACCTTCCATTAACATGCGCTGTAGTGCACCTCACTCAAACGTATGGGCGTGGTCCATTCGAAAACTGAGTCTTCTTTAACTAAGGCTCGAAACATGGCTGTTTTTGTGATAAATTAGGAAGGCAGTTGCTTAAGTGGTTAACTGCTCCTCCTTTTTGTTTGTTGGGATTGGCAGTTCACGGAGGCACTGCACTAGCTCAGGATCTGGCTTGATACCCTTCCAGCTGAACTTGTCTCCCAGGTAGCGTACCTCGTCTTCTCCAAACTTACATTTATCAGCGTTCAGAGTGATGCCACCTATCTTTGCAACTCTCAGTGCTGCTCTTAACCGCGAATCATGTTCTTCGTGTGAAGACTTCCCAACGAGAATGTCATCAATGTAAACTCGGACACCTGGGAGATCATCAAAGATTTGGATCAAGGCTTTCTGAAAAACCTCAGGCGCTGAAGCAATGCCAAAAGGAAGTCTTAAACAGCTGTAGCGCCCAAGGGGTGTTGCGAATGTGAAGATCTGGGATGTAGAGTTGTCAAGCGGGATCTGGTGAAACCCGCTATTGGCATATAGCTTGATAAAATATTTTGCGTCGGCCAGCTCCGCTTCAATATCTTTCCTGCGTGGCAACTGAAAATGTTACCTTTTCAAGGCAGCATTTACGTGCTTGGGGTCCTTTCAAACACGGATCTTCCCATTTTTCTTCCGTACCACAGCCAAAGGACTTATTCAATCGGACGGCTCCTAAATTTTCTCAATGATGCCGTTAGCGACCATCCTGTCAAGCTCCGTCCTCAAGGAGTCCCGGAGAGCATCCGGGACTCCTTGAAGGTTGACGATGAGCGAAATTTGCATTTCACAAAATAAGGTAGCAGGAGCGTTCAACAGGGCGCCACAAACCCCAAAACACTACTCATGAAGAGATATCTCGAACGGATCGCCGTATTTTTGTAAAATAATAATGCGATTGAGTGAGAATCGCGACGTCGTGTTTCCTGCAGAATTGTTGAGGAGGAGGGAAACGGCCTTGCTTCCTTCCCTCTTCGCGTTTTCGCGGAGTCAAAGCGAGAAGAGGAAACGAGAATCGCGACGTCGCGGGCTTTTTTGGCCTTGTTCAAGCGCGCTCTTCCTTCACAAAATACGACCATCCGCTGGAGATATCGCTTTATGAGTGATGCTTTCGGGTTTGTAGCGCCCCGCGCCTAGCGCTTCCGCATTGTTTTCCGAAATCAGAATTTCGGTTCAGCATCCCTTTAAAGAGTGACGTATACGTAGTTTTCAACAAGTTTAGTCATTATGGAGACCCCATACTGAATATTCGGGGAACAAAGGCAACACGAAGCAGTGTTTCAGACGTTGTGTTAGTCCTCCTTTTCTGCCTCCGTCTCGGGTTTTAGTGTATCGAATAACAACCAGCTCACCCGCATATATAGTAACGCTGTCTTTAATGAAATCTCAAACACGGCCCGTTTGAAAACGTTGTTAATCCCTATACCCGCCCCTTTAGTTTCCCGAGGACTACACTGTGAATTTATCTTGAGGTGCCGATGGCTTAGACGCCCGCAAACTCTGGCAAGAGTGGCGTTGCTGGCCTCCGGACGACCGGGACGCACCTCGACAAAGCCGGCCAGGCAGGTCCTCTTGTCGGCCGGGGCGATCTCGGCCACGTAGATGGTGGCGCAGTTGTACGTGACACCCAGGTAGAAGCCGCCCACGGCCCTGCCCAGGAATAGTGTGTACATGTTGGTGGCCAGGTTGACGATGAGCGCACCGCCCGCGAAGCCCACGGCCGAGACCAGCAGGGTGCGCCGGTTGCCTAGCTGGCTCACCAGGAAGCCTGGGCAACCACCGAGGACGTCATTCTCAATAGGGTCCACATGAACTTCCGAGCGGCTCAGAGTGCGCGGAGAAGAACAAGTTACTCTGCCCAGTGGGGCCATATGGTATATGGAAGGTTACTATTATCAGTGACCCGTACTGCGTGTAAACTTCCCGCGGTGCACTCGAAGCACTATTCGTCCGTATCGAGAACGCCCATAAATGGTCCCGTTCTCGCAGTGGCAACTGGGTGTCCCCGACACTCCGAGTCGGTGGCGTAACAAAACATTTTCTTCGGGGTGGGGAATATTGCGAGGCAGTTGTAGGCAGGTCTTTTGAGACTGTAAGCGTGTGGTAAACACGTGTTGCTCTCGATATCGAGTCTGTATGAAGATTTGCATTTTACTTTAGCCTTCAGCAATCGATCGTGGGAGTAAGGGTATACTCACACGGGGGATGCTTTTAGGGCAGGGATGTGTGTGGCGTCAGTGATCGGCGGAACCGGCGGGACTCCCTTCCCGACTCAAGTTTTCACACGAACGGCGGGGAACCGGTGTTATCAGACGCATTTAGCGGTCGCACTGTCAGGGAAACATGTTTTTCTTCGTTCTTTTAAAGCGCAGCTCTTAGGCGCCCGTTCCCCAATTGAGCGGCGTCGGCGTAACCGCGCATTGCATTACAGGACGTTTCCCCGCTAAAGTTAGCGGGGAAATTTTCTAGCTACAATTAACAGGAACATTTTCTCCACTAACTTTAGTGGGTTAGGCTTCCCGCTAAATTTAGTGGGGAAATTGACGTTACATGACCTCAACGACCATTTCAGTTTCCCCACTAAATGTAGCGGGGAAAATGGCACCATGACTTCGTTTCACGTCACCCATGAGACCTATGTGTGTGAGGAGTTTTAAAGCATCCCTTCTAAAGTATCTTTCGCCATATGAAGCGAAAGTTGAAGTCCGGCAGTTCGTCTTATCTTTGGACATGAACCAGGAAAACATCACGGTCTTTTCCTCGCCTCCTCTGCTTTTTGTGACCTCGGTGCTCGCCAGACTTGACGTCACACGCCACCTGAAAATGGTGAGGCTGTTGCCTGTCCATCTGCTCTGCCGCGCCTTCGTATCCTTCAAGTCCCGTTTACGGTACTTGAACAGCAGCAGAGGCCTTGAGCGATTGACTAACAGCCAACAGAGCGTGTGAGTGGCCGTCCGGACCCACGTGATGAGCATGCTCCAGGCGCTCCAGGTCTCCGTGAAGGACACAAGCGGGCAGGAAGCATTCCCCTCGACAAAAAAGACGGAAGGAAGCGGATCGCCGAGCTTCATATGGCGGAGTAGTGTCGCTTCAGCTCCTTTCTCAGAGAGCGATGTACGGGACTTTCGGCTGCGGGCAGTGATCAATTGTTATACTTCTGTTTAGTAGTAGCATCGAGGCTTCGTCAGACCATCTGGCCTTTTGCCCTGATGCTGCAGACAATAATGCTGTCTGAATGTGCTGAAAATATAAAATAAAGGTTCCTCCGGTCTCACCCGACGCGAGGGCTCCGAGCGCGGCGACGAGCAGCGGGCCGTCAAGGAACCAGCGGCTGGCGTGGACGCCGTACCAGGGCTCCTTGATGATGGACGGCAACGCCGACGATGCGTAACCCAGCGTGGTGCCCAGCGCGCACGAGCCGAGGCAGGCGGCGGTCACCGAGCGCTGGTAGCGGCCATGGGCCACCACCATCTCTTCGTTGGTGACCGGCGAGCCGCCCTTCGCCGTCGGCCGCCAGTTGCGCAGCTCTTGGAGCGCCAGCATGCCGGGCAGCCAGCTGGACGTCTCGCTGGAGTCCATGGGCGCCGCCTGTTCCGGGGCTCCCGACCCTGCCGCCACTGCTGCTGCTGCTGCTGCTGTCGCCCTGTGCCGATACGGAAATATTTAAGAGTTTTGCCATAGCCTCCTACAAAGTCTGGCAGATCGCCACGAGAAGCGGCCGCCGAAATGAAAAAGGTGGAGCCGTAGACAACGGATAAGAGGAGAACCACGTGACTGGCGCCCCGCTGCGGCGAGACGCCGCAGCGGGGCACCAGTCACGTGGCTCTCCTGTGTGTTTCAGTGTGTTTGTGTTTCAGGTCCCCGCCGTTGCAAAAGCTATGCGCTGACGTCCAGGTTTCCCGAGAAAATGCTCTTTGATGCTCTGTGCTACCAGATCCTCGCGCTCAAAATCCGCGACAGGGCACTCTATAGCTCCGTCGTCGAACTGCCAGGCTTTGTGAGTATAAAAGAGGCTATGGTTTCGCGCTCAGCTGAAGCACGTGCCCGAGCGTGCAGATTTTCAAAAATGTTCTACGTTAAAAATTTGCCGTCAAACATTTAATCTACATGTTGATGCATTTTCCGTGCACCATGATTATCAACTATATATAAAATGTGAGAGTCTCCTCGCGCGTGCTTGAACACTCGTGGCGGTCCTCTTCCTTCGATTCCACTCGTTGACGGTATTCTATGCGCAGATCTCGCCGAGGAGGACGACTGCAGTTGGGATTTATGCGGTGTGGCGTCGCCCTTTGAGTCCGGCTTTCCCACCCGAAGTGCTCGAGGAAGAGAGCCCTGCCGAGTCGAAAGAGCGCGGCATCCGGCTCGAACACTGCACGTTTCCACAGCCCTCGGCCTAGTACCCGTCAGGCGGCATATGACCACCTACAATTCGCTCCATTTTAAAGACAATTTGACCAAGAAATCCGCCGTTTATCAACGACGGCCAGGTTCGCGTAAATTCTAATTCCTTCGGGTATGCCATTGAAACAAAACTAAAAGCGTGAGAGATAAGACGTGCAATGGGAAGGGGAAAGCAAGTAAGCGACGTTTCGGGCGCAAGCCCTAGTCTGGCGAAGGGCGTGTGCCCGAAACGTCGCTTATTTACATTTTTCCTTCCTTTTGCACGTCTTACCTGTGGGGATTGTGATCCCTCAACATTCTGTCGCGTCGGCGTTCAGCTCGCCGTGGCGGCCGCGCTGTGGCGTAGCGAGAGGTGGCGCTGCTTACCACCGTGAGGTGGCTTCCTCCTCTCCCCTTTGGGGCGATTTCCACTACGAACCCCCGCACAAAGGAGATCGACGTGTCGCTCCTTGATTGTCTCCTTCGCCTCCGCTGTTATCTAAAACCAGCGGACGGCGGGATCTCTGGGTCTTCTTCCTGGGATTTCGCGGCGGCAACGACGGGGAACCGTCCGGCGCGCCGGTGAGCTTTGACCCCCGTCCTTTCGTGTCTTCGCGAACGACCGTTCGGCCGTGGACCACCTCCACTCCGACGACGTTCACCAGCTTAGCCGTTGACTTTTGTTATTTGTTGTGTTATTGTAAATAAGCAGTTTATCACCGTTACCAACGTGACTGGTGTCTCTTTGCGCCCGACGAGCAGCATGCCACGCAGTACGAACCCGCTTGCGGTAGAGCGTCTCGCCGCAGGACAGTAGTACTCCCAAAGGAAGTGGCCCTAAGGAGAACCACAACCTTTCGCGCTTTCAGTTTCATGCCAGAATTTACGTGCCAGCAGCACCCCACCCTCGAGAGGCAGCTTATGTAAGCTCGTGGATGCCTGTTTCGCAAGAACGAAAGAGTACACAATTCCTTGCATGACAAAATATCCTGAGACTGCAGGTAAAAATGACCACTATCAGGTCACAAACACGGCTGAATAATTTAGTTCCCAAAAGTTCTTAAATAGGCACCAGCAGCGTTGCCCTGGATGTCATTCTTCTTGCGCCATACTTATGTCTTCGCAGACGTTCAGGAAAGTTCTTTGTTCTCGCGCTGGCGGAACATGCTCCAGGAAGACCGGCCACGTCATCGGCTTTGACAGCAGTTCCATCCTCGATAGAGAAAGAAACATACAAGAAATACGAACGCAACCTGAACCGAACCACCGGAACGCTGCCAAGCAGCTGCCACGGGCTACGATGCGCCACGCGCAAAAACAAGAAGAAATCAATGCTAAGAGAGAAGAAGAAAACAACGACGGGTTGCTACTTTGGCCCACATATGGTCGCCCGTGATCAAGGAGCCGAGCCGGCTTCGAAACGTCAGGCACATCGAAGAAATCGGTTAGAGTCGATACAAAGTACCCTGTCATGGCACTACTAACCAGGCGAAGTTCCGCCGAAATTTTACTTTTAAACCATTGTTACTCGTGACCTATTTAAAAACTAGTCTCTATCTACTAAGGTTGCGAATTGGGCGAGTCGGTAAACGTCATACTAGTGGTAAAAACAGCTCAAACGACGAAGAGGGAGTGAAGACAA
This sequence comes from Ixodes ricinus, assembly GCA_037355805.1. Classification (NCBI taxonomy): domain Eukaryota; kingdom Metazoa; phylum Arthropoda; class Arachnida; order Ixodida; family Ixodidae; genus Ixodes; species Ixodes ricinus. Next base: position 8,797 of record JAZHYW010024924.1, on the reverse strand, counting down.
CAAACACTACAGGTCGAAGCTGTTCTCGCAACTAAAATTTTATTAATGAAAAAAAAAAAGAAAAAGAGAAAAGCAGTGTGGCCGGAATTGAATACATCAACAAACAACTGCTCATCTATCAGGCACCATATAATCTTCGGAGCAAAACGGTTCACACAACGCAATTCATATTATCTTGTTGAAAACAAACGTCTTTGTCTGAAAGAGCTACCGACGGCGCGCTGCCAAGCTGTCAATAAATTGTTCTTTCAAGGTTGTTCCACGTTTTGATATTATACTTACGGCGTGATTAATGGACAAAATGGGTAGCTACTAATGTCTGAGAATATGCCCAAAGTAAGCTTCAAGAATATTATTAAACAAGACGACTTTTTCAAAATGAGGTGACGAATTTTATGTTAAATTGTCACGTGCGACGCACAATCCGCTGAACTATGAAACAATAAAAATATCCGGTTAGTTTTGCTTGTGCAAAGCTAACCGATATCAAATGCCACCGGCCCTTGAGCATCAGCTCAAGGGCCGGTGAACTTCTCTCGGCATCTGTTGGGTTTGCGGTGAGCTTTCACCGGTGACTCTTCACCGGTGAGCTTTTTCACCGGTGACCTTTTCACCGGTGAGCTTTCTCCGGTGAGCTTTCTCGGTGAGCTTTCTCCGGCTAGCTTTTCTCCGGCGAAACTTTCTGCCGCCCCCCCCCCCCCGAAAAAAAAAGAAGAAAAAAAAACCGATGGTATGTTAACAACGTTTCCACGTTTTAGTATTGTTAGCGCTTCTTTTATCAAGCGCTTGTGATAATCTTTTTCTCCTGACAACCCTACCAAAGTTAAACCTACAGTGGTACACAATTGTTGAGCATTCAGTCTCCATGTTTATATATTTCTCATTATCGGTCCTTATTTTTTCACAACGTTTCCTCAGCGCAACAAAGACAAATCAAGGCTAAAAGCGGCGGGGCTCAGCGAACGCACCCTTTGGGCGGTTCGTGGCTTGGCTTGCGCCGGCAGGACCTGAGCCTCTGCGCTCCTTTTCCTGGGCCGCCTGACCTCTCAGGACTCCGTTGGCGCGAAGCCTTGGAGCTCCTCCGGCTGCGCTGCTTGGCGCGGGAAGTCTCTCGGGGTGCTTCCTTCAAGACCTGAGCCGGATTCACGAAGCGAACTTACGCCAAAAAAGTGCGTAAGACAAATCCTGAGAAGAAATCGGTATTCACGAAACGAAATCGTCGTAGCTTTTGCGTAACTTACGCCAAAATCCTACGACAGCCTCCGAGGTGTCTTACGCACTTCTTAAGATCGAACTTCAAACATGGCTGCCTACGTCGCCTGGCTGCTTCGCCGCGACGAGCAGAGAAGTCTAAGGCGGGAGAGGTTGTTCCGGAGCCGCATTACAATTAGAGATGTACCGGAGCACATCTTGGAGCGCTATTACCGCATGCCCAAAGAGGCGATACTTGGACTGTGCGATGCGCTCGCCCCAAGCCTTCGCCGGCCGACGATGCGCAGCTGCGCACTACCGGTCGACGTTCAAGTCCTGCTGGCCCTCCGCTTCTATGCCAGCGGCAGCTTCCAGTCGGTCGTGGGCGATGTGGTCCATTTGAGCCAAGCTAGTGCATCACGAATTGTGAACAGCGTGAGCCAGGCCATCGTCCTCATGGCCACGGAAGGAATTCGCTTCCCCATGACGCGGAGAGCGGCGTCGCTCACCTCGTTGGGTGAGTAGTATGGTTCACGCCCATTTAGTGAAAACATTGTCAATTTCGCGTTTTTTTACTACCTTTTCTAGAAATGCACTAAATAATTGTTGTCAGTGTGTCGGCGGCGTGATGAGTCGCCGACCGCGGTTAGCCACGGTCTGCTTTCGAGGTCGAAGCATACTGCAGGTTTGGGGTGCATGCTAAACGTGCTGTGACACTCTTGGGTAAATAAAAAGAGTGGGTGACTTGTTCGGAGCAGGTATGCCGCAGCAGACAGCGAAAGCATCGTAGAGTTCCCCACTTGTAATGAGTGTTGCATGATTATGATTTAGTTTCCTCTTTTGACGACACCGAGTCGGTGAGAAACACTTGTTGCGTTAGTTTACGGGGTAAACCAACTGTGGCAGCTTGTTGAGTCGCAAGACAAGCCCTTATAAAATGTTGCGTCGTTCGGTTGGGATCCGAATACCTTTTTACGCTAGTACTGATCAAAATTTGTCAAGAACACGTACAGCTATTTTTTTTCCTTCTTCTTTTCCATCATTACTTGGAGGCTTATGATGAGTACTGTTCATGCAGTAATAATTTTTGCATGCTTGTCAGGCAACTATACTTACTACATTTCCACAGATGGCAAAGAGTAAACGTTGGAGCCTCCTTGGCCCAAAGAGAGCAGCAGCGTAGCAGATGAAAGCTTTCTGCAGGAGTTGCGCACACCGGCAATACATTGTCACACGCCTCCTTCCTTCGATAATCCAATTGCTCAACTAGGGTCGTAGCGTTAGACAATTTCCGAGTTATGATAAAAAGTGTAGTAGGATAACAGCCCTGTTGTGTTTCAGTGCCTGTCCTAACATTACTTTTCGTTCATTCTGCAGGGTTCCTTGGGATTGCCGGCTTCCCGAGGGTGTTAGGGTGCATTGACGGCACCCACATTGCTATCAAGGTGTCCAAGGAGGACAAGCCTGCCTATTTAAATCGAAAGGGGTACACCTCCATAAACGTGCAGGCCATCTGCAACCCAGAGAGCATTATCACAGAGTTGACCGTGAAGTGGCCGGGGAGCACCCACGATAGCTACATGTGGAGGAACTGCGACCTCTACGATCAGTTTGCCGCAGGCACTGGTCCTGATGGTTGGCTGCTCGGTAAGTTTTTTTATGTGTGCTGTAAAGCATTGTCACACAAACAAAATTAGTGTAATGTAAGCTACAGTCAACAGACTGATTGAAAAAGGCATCCAATCATTTCAAATCGCTTAAGAGTGCCTGGAAAGCAATATTGGTTGCTTTTGAGGCACTTTTATGAAAGGCACTCTTTGGTTTTGACCAAAACAAAATTTTAATGAACACCCAAAAATATCTTGTATTGGCAGTTGTGTTGTCTATTGACAAGCCTGGAGTGCAATGCCTTGGAGCACTTGGGGTTACATTTTAAAAACCATAAAAAGTAAATGTGCCGGCATGAAAGAGACTGTTGAAGCCTCTTTTCGTGCAACGCAGGAGATGCTGGTTATTCCGTCCAGCCATGGCTGATGACTCCCATTAGGACGCCGAAGGACCAGCCTGAGGAGGATTACAACGAGGCCCTCACAAAGACCCGACAGGTCATTGAGCGGACATTCGGAATCCTGAAGACGAGATTCAGGTGCCTACACAAGTCTGGTTGTTCTTGTTGTTAGCGATCAGAGTGGTTTGAAGGAAAACCAGCGATTGGTGTGTCTATTCAGGTGCCTGGACAAGTCTGGTGGGGTACTGCAGTATCGGCCGAACATCTGCTGCCGCATCATCGTGGCCTGTGTTGTCCTGCACAACTATTGCAGGCGGCACCATGTCTCCCTCGATGAACCGCTAGGTAACATTATTGCAAAGTCACACTTTGATATGTTTTTCCACGATACTTGCACACATTTCCTCACCTCACACTCACAGTCCTCAATGTTTCGGGGCTCCCTACATGTAAACAATACCGTAATATTCTGAGAGATTACCCATCCCCTAAAGATAGCCCATCCTGATTTGTAGCATGATTTTTAATTTATTAATTGCTAAAGTTAAACTGACTTTTGAATGCCGAAAGTTAGCTCACCCCTAGTTTCAGTTAATGTGCTCTGTTATAGGTGAGGTATCTCTCAAGATATTGTGGTAGTGTGATCACTAAATAAATCTACATTTTCAATTGCGATTTTTTTTTTTGGCATGGAAAGTCTGTTTGATTGATGCATGCGGCACCATGTCTCCCTTAATGAAATGCTAGGTAACATAATTGCAGGGTTACACAATTGAGAGGTTTCTGTTGGCCCCTTCTTCATTAGTTACATTCTTCCCAAGTTCATTGATTCTGCCGCATACAACAGCAGGCCTTTCTAGTTGCAATCACACAAATGCCAGTGTGGTGTCGCATGCCTTGCACCGACGCTCTTGTTGGATCACAGGAGCCGTCCCTTGGTATGATTTGCTAATGTCATCGTGAAACGGAGTCCAGCAGTCGTGACACTGCACTGGCCACATTTCTCATCTACCCTAGACCAGCATTGCGACGCAGAAGCAGACCAACATTACGCTGTCTAAAGAAATACTATACTTATACGAAAACCATACGCCTCTAACGTGCAAAATGCGTGCCATGAGCGAGCTCTGGAGAAGCAACGTGGCACCTCGGGAGCTCTGGCAGTGCTGTGGTACTATTTGCTTCCAAGGGCTGCGCGAGGCATGCATTGCATTGCCACAGTTGATGCCACTTGTACACTGATGCAATTAAATGATGAAACAAATTTCAATGCATTTCTATTGCATGCCTATTTTCAGTAACTAGACATAAACATTCATTATACTAATAGTCGGTGACAGGTTAAGAGTGAAGTGGAAGCTTCTCCCCCTCTTGCCACTGTAGCAGAGCAAACTCTGGAGAGGAGGTCACCTCCTCTCCAGCTTTCAATCCACCGAAGGGGAAGGAGGTGGGAGGAGCTTCCACTTCACTCTTAACCTGTCACCGACTACAGTGAGCATTTCTCGTATCAAAAAGCGATATTATTGAGGAAACTTGCCAATTACTGTCCTTTTCTTTGCAGTTGACCTGTCGGAGGACGAAGAGGAGGAGGAGGAAGAGGAAGACGAGGACGAGGAGAACAACAACGGTCCCAGAGCCACAAGAACAAGAAGAGCACGACCCATGGTAGCGGGCACAGCTGCCAGGAGTGCCCTTGTCCGCAATGCTTTTACATGAGCCAGAGCCGTGAGCCACTAGCTACTTTCACGAGCTGGACAAAAGTGGGTTTTTTAAGTGAATTTTTAACTAGTTTTTCTATTTGAACAATGACGCTCTTTAAGCCCAAGAAGAGGTATAGTTGCAACTGTTGAAGTTTTCATGTTCTGTGTCATCAAGAAAAAGTTGTGTATCACTACTGCATGATGCACGTTAAAAACCCCAGGTTAACAGTGCCACTGCCCTGGCCAAGTTGCTCATCTACAGCTAAGAGACAAGTTGCCCCTCTCGATGGCGTCCTAACATCATACTGTATAAACATTCAAAAAAAGACAATTTTGACTTTTTGTACGTGGAACATTGTCAAACCATTATTTTAAAGGAAAGAATGTATGTACTAGGCAACGTCCTGTGTATATACTTTTAAGAAATATTTATTGCACTTTAAAAAACATGTACTGCACATTAAAAACATGTATTGCACTTTACAAAAACAATTATTGCACTTCAAGATTAGTTCACACTCTTTCTGATGCTATATTACGATTTAAAAACTTACTACTTCTCATAACCACGGCAACCAGCGATGAAATGCTCGTTGCATTGCTGGTTGCTGTGGTTATAAGTGGTCGTGAGAGTTTGTATCGTAATGTAGTGTGCGAAATGATGCAGTGTGAGTTGGTCTTCACTCTCGCTTCTCGAATAATGCCTTCTTCATTAGCCAACAATGTTGTTATCCACAAACTTTACACCGTACTTGTATGACTTAAGTGCCACAAGCTGTTGCAGTGCTAATAGTTGCCCCTGCTGCGCAAGAGTTATCTCGTCGAGCCGTGCGAGAATCGCTCGTTGGGATTCCAAAATTTCCCGCCCGGTGTCTTCGCTGCTGTCTGTAATGAAATATTGATTTGTCACTTTTTCAATATGAGTGGAAATTTTGTAACATGTATAGGTGAGCTCTGATGGCACCTGCACACATCCCCAAAGTATTAAGCTTCATGTCTTTGTACATTTTATGCAAGCTTTACGAAAGAGGTGGAACATAAGGCATAGTAAAGATTATTTAAATTATTTTTCCTCTGTTGTGAAGGATCTACATGAGGCATTGAAAACAAAATATACACTGATATAGTTCCCCTGGTGGAATGAATGGGTTTATTATGCGTTACATCTCTTTCTATTGTTCTCAACAAACAACTTAGCACATTATGCTGCAAGTGAGGGTAAAGAAGCAGGTCACAGCATTAATGTATGCTGCCATAGCTGGTGAATCACGGAAACTGGGAATTGAAGCACCATATTTCACAAACATGCAGGCCAAGTCGTAACAATGAAATAGAAATAATCATCTATCTTTGTCCTTTGCAATCATATCTATCTTGTTACATGTTATACTGGGCTGTTCTAAGCATACTTACTTTGCCGACCTCTTGGGGGAGTCCCAGTGCCACTCTCCGCATTCGGGGGATTGGCGATTTGGGCAGCTGCTGCCCGAGCAGCCATGGCTCTCGCTGCTGCAATTTGTCTCCCTCTGTGTCTCTGAGTGCCTTTGAAATCAATAAAAGAATTGTAGTCTCACATACCATGGGAATACCCTGTAAAGCCTTAGACCCTATCGTACGACAAGCCAATACCACCTGAAACACAAGGCATGTGCATTACCTCCTGAAACGGCATAACTAGTTGATCCAGTCAGCACCATCTAGCTTGCGTTTGCATCCATGATGCGCACATGTCGCCCCTCAGTGAGTGCAATGCTGGCGTGCAGGGTCACCACATTGCCACATACTCTTGTTGAGCTTTGCCATGTATTCTGCTTGGGGTGGGTTGGAGACTTGCTAGTAATGACGTCATGCACGGGTGGTATTGGACAAACACTGATATTTGCTTGCCCACCACAGACTACGAAAAGTCAAATATGACATTAATAAAGAAATTTCCAGGAACCTAGACATTTATTATCAAGGTTTTCTGTTGTTGTGCAGACCTAAATAACAGCACCGTAATAAGCAAAAATGGGAACCAGCTAACGTGGGGGATTACTGAGGCTGAGAGGAGAGCCAGGTTAGATGACAAACGTGCGAGCGTTTCTTATTTAGTTTCATTGGGGACTATCTTGCGACTAAGAGACGCTAGCAAAGGGTTTTGAATTGTTCCATTTAACGGCACGGAAGAGGAAGAAGAAACATACCGCTCGGTTGCTAGCTAACACTGTGCAAGTGTCCTCTCTTGTGCTACTGTTTTTTTAAATGTGATTGTCTTGTGCGCTGTTACATCCAAGGATGAACAATCAAGCCTCCATCTTAACAAGACAAAATAAGCTATTCGACAATCTTTCTTCATTACTGAATTACATTCGCTGTTGAGCTTGCAAGGCACTGCATACAACATTTTCACAGGACCAGTCGATCACCTGTCTGATTGCCTGGCCCTGGACATGAGTATGCAGAAAGCTTTATCAGATGATGCAAGACCAACAGTGGCTGGTCCAACAGAGTTTCTTTTTAGGACATTTTTTATCATTATTTTTTCCCGATTTATTTCTGGAAAAAAACCAGCTCAGGGGTTAATTTTTCGGGCTTATTGGTGTATACGCCAAAAACATAGAACCCTAGCTAGAGTAAACCGAATTGAGCATTCCTGTGTGAAACAATGAATGTTCTCGTGTGCAATGTGAACATTTTTATACACCAACATTTAACCATAGTGTGGTTCATAGTAACTCACTCTGGTCAGACAGCTGCGTTTCCACAGTTTCGCTAGAAAAGAAGTAACGGAAGGTGTCACTGCACATAGAGATCATACTCTTTTTTTCATTGATCCCCTTACCTTGCTAGGGTCATGTCACCCATATCTGAAGCGCTACTCGGCCCAGCATCTGAATCTATAATGAAAACTGAAAATGCACTGCAATCATCTCGCAAACTCGTGAAAACTCGACATTAGAACTCACCTGCAGGGAGATCACTGTAGGGGAGATCACCTGCGAAGTGCGGGGGGACGCAGAAACATCTGCATGGATAGTTAGATCACGCAAAGCAAACGTATCACTTAACAGCTTTTCTTATACAAGTGATCGACAATGGCCCTGGGTTGAAACTCTGTTTGAGCTCGCTCTCACGGGCTTTGTCAAGAACTTAGGACTCACCCAACTGCTGCACCCCGATGTCAAACCCGCCGTCGATGCCGAGTACAACATCATCATGGAGGAGGCTGATTACGCGCTCTTCGGCGCCGGTAAGCGGCGGCTCCCCGGGCCACCCCCGTCGCATTCTGACTTCGCCGTACAGCGGCCCCTGCGCAAAGCGACATGGTGATAAACACAGATTCTAGCTGTACAGAAAATATGCCGATTCTTACCGCGAATCTTGTTGGCGCTTTTGTGGTCGGACCACTTCTTTTTATTTCGGCCACATCTCTCCGGATCCCGGATACAGCGAAAAGCGACGCGGTGATTCGGTCCCACGCCCGCTGCTTCGCCCGGGCGCCGTGCGGACCGTCACCTTTTGCGTCAATCGCTACTTTGTTGGCCTCGTAGCCGTCGACCAATGCCTCGATTTCAGCGTCCGTAAAATTGGGCATTCGAACGCGTTTTTGGGGAGGTTGCGCCGACATGTTCAGCACGGAGCGCATATGAGCGAGCACGTTGTCGCGCTGGTTCTTCAAACAACACGCTGTGATGGAGCTCTCCGATTGGCTGTTGGAGCTGCCCGACACGCTGTCGCCATAGCAACAGCTCGCTCTCGCAACACTCGGGAACTGGCGAGACACCGGAAGTCGTCATTCGAGCGTAAGAAGATTTCGCTTTCCTCCTCTCACTTAAGAAGGCGTTCGTGAATACCGATTTCGCCTCCTCTTACGATGTGCGTAACTTACGAACTTCTTAGCTAAGTTGTCGTAGCC
>JAZHYW010024923.1:0-54280 GCA_037355805.1 Ixodes ricinus | reverse complement strand
TGCCGTAGAACACCAGGTTGTCCTTACGAGACCGATCTTCGTATTCGTCTAATCGCGATCTTAGGGCGGCATTTTCACTTCTAACTGTCGTCATCACAAAGTCTTGTAGGTTGGATTCGTCACCACGGCCCTCGAGAGAGAGCTAACTTTTTCTTCAAGGGCGACTAATCTAGTTGTTAAATTGGACACTTTGGAATCCAACAATTTCTGGTTTTCTTTTACTTCATCGATGGATTTCAACAGTGTGTCGTGTCTCTCGTTTAGATCTACAGATAGACCCCTAATGGCGGCTAATACTTCATTGTGCTGTTTAGTCGTATCTTCCTTTGTGGGGCCTGGGTTTCGCTCCACGTCTCCGCCAAGAAGAATCATTTTCGCATCATGAACACTTTTATGCCGCGAAAATGAACACACAAAAGCACTCCGCAACTCATAAAAACACTTGACAAAAGCAGAGACTCAAGGCATGTGGGCATGGAAATAGCAGCAAACAGACGTTCTTAGACTTCTTAGAATAAAGAGATGGAGCAGAACTAACCTGGATGAAAAAGCAGAAAGGGTTTTTAGCAGCCATCCAAGCTGCTGCCATCACATGCCCACTGGAGAGCAGAGGGTTCCAACGTCCGCTTATAAAGCACTCGTGCAGTACTGTCGATGTCGGAGCGGCTGTCTTGATGAGGGGATCCAGCGTCGTGTCACAGGGTAGGAGTGGTGAAGTCGGGCAACATTGGTCGATGAAGGGTGACGTGTCCAGAGGCGGACACACGTCGGCTGCAGACTCATGCTCCAACTAGAGTGCCTCGATGTCCCTCTGTTTAGGGTGATGCCATCGTTTGTGGTACCCGATGCCGACAGCGCGCGGTCACAGGAAAAATACAAAGAAATCACAGGAAACAAAATGTCGCTGTAGCACAGTCAACGCCACGAGCGCGTGCAGGACACGCTCTTTCACGCGCTTGAAAACAAAAAAATAAAAATAAAGGTTAGAAACAAAATGGCCAGATGTCATCACCCCAAGCAAAGCGCACATGAAGGCACCTCTAGCTACAGTGTACTAGAATACTTGGGTAGTGTTGGGACCGGAGGGGCTCGCCTGAAGCGCGTGGTATTGATCGCGACAGGTGTCGACACCGGCGCGTTATCCGGAAGGTGTGCGCATGCGCGGCTGCACGCGCGAAAATATGAATCTTTGGTGCCGCTTTGGTGGAGTGCACATAGAATTTATGATACAGCTACGACCTGCCAGCGGTCGTTCCGCGGCATCAATTGCGCTGCGGCACGATCGTTAGCAACATGATGCTTCAATGTATTGGACGGTACAAGCTACATTACCCTTCCTTTACATAAAAACAATTGCGACTTTAAAGAAGCGGATTGCAAGTTGTTTCAGCGTAGAATTAGCTGCGACTTTCGGTTTGTCGGATGGTGAGCATTTTAAAGGAAATGCCCATTTCCTTGGTCACAAAGGCCGAACATTAGATATTTGAAAGGGATATCTAAAACTCGGAAGCAGTTTTTTTTTTTCCTATCTTATTTTATAATGGAACGAAACGGCACATACTAAAGTCCGAGATTGTTTTAGTATGTTTTTAATACCCCAGGTTAACTTCTCTGTCTTCTTTTCTGCCCGTCTTCTTTTTCTTGACATTAATCAGCTCGCTTCACTTGTCACTCATTCTTGTGTTCATTTATGCGACGAACCACCCAAGCGACTGTCGCAAAGGGGTGAGAATCTTTTATTTCTTCACGGCTACCACGATCATCCGAGGACCACCCGACGTTCACTTGTAAGAAATGGCTTATAAGACGTGACAATTTTTATCACGCGTCTTAACATTGAACTTAAGTAAAAAAAAGCTGAGACAACGTGGGCTGAACAAGTAATGCTTTATAAGATTCAAAGAAGAAAACAAGCAACTATTTCACATCATTTAGACCAGGAAACAACAGCACACGTAATTAAGGCAAGGTAAAAGTTGCAATAGTTTACAGCACGGCATTGAAATACATGGTTACAATGTGCGGCGCATACATGGTTACAATGTGCAGCACATACATGGCCCTGAAGGTATACTTGGCATGCCACATCAGGTAAGTTGTGGAAACAAATGAACACCGCCCTTTCGATGCTGATCTTGTTAGACTTCGGCTCAAGGGCAGTCTCCAAATAAGCAACACCGTCGAAGTTGCTGAACTTGTGAACAGCCCAGTAGAGAGTTGGCATAGTCAGGGAGCCTAGTGCGTCGCGATCGATGCCTTGTGGGATCACGGCAGGAGCTTCGCTGTTCACCACTGGTGACAACGGGTCAGTTTCCCGAGCGAGCCCCGAACGCTTTGCAACGATGGGCTCTGGTGAACTTGCCTTCCGCTTCCTTTCCTCTCGTCCTGCAGGAAGGTCATCACTCAGGTCCTGGGGTACACTTGGCAGCAGAGTCGGTACCGCGTCTGGCGTAAGCGCTGGGTGTCCACGAGGGATCCTCACTTCCTTTCCGCCGATGATGTGGACGTAGTCTCGAAGGATGAAGCGGGGCTGGAAGTGCAGCTCGCAGACAGCGCTTGTTTCTTCAAGACGCTTGTCCGATCGCTGCAGATTCTTCTCCCAAAGATCTCTTTTGGCTCTGTCCTTTGGAACGCCGAAAAGGGACGCCGTTTTCACTCCTTTCACTCGGATGAGGCCCGTTTTGCAACCAGGTGCAGAGCAAGAGTTCTGTCGCTGTTTCGCCGGCGGCATTTCGGCACTACCTACGCGTTCACCATCCGCAAAATCAGAACACAAGATTCAAAGCATATTACGATCGAACACACGGAACTATAAAGTCGTGGTCCCGACACGCGCACCGCTCGAAGTGAAAAACACACGGAACTATACTCTGTTTCACCTTGTGTCGAACCGCAGGAAAGGCTACAAGCGCGAGCTCCTTGCTCTAGGGCACATCTCGACGGCACAAGCTCTCGTGCACCAAGGGCAGCTGCCAACGCTATGAGCTCGCGCTTCTAGCCTTCGCTGCGGTACAACATAAGCTGAAACGGAGTGTATAAAATCGTGGTACCGACACGTGCACCGCTCAAAGTAAAAAGAAACAAAAGGCGGGCTGCGCGATTTTTTCCGGATAACTCGACTACAGCGCCGCCACGAACTGTCAATACACGCGCCCTCACGAGCTCCCGTTGCCGAGCCGCTCCGGTCCCAACACTACCCAAGTATTCTAGTACACTGTACCCTTAGCTCCAACGTTCCCGTACAGGCGGGAAAGCAGACGGGGAGGCACGCGCCCGTGATGGTAACCAACTGGATGAAAAAGCAGAAAGGGTCTTTAGCAGCCATCCAAGCTGCTGCCTTCACATGCCCACAGTGTTGACTCGAGTGACTGTTTTGCTGGTGCGCTGTTCCCCCTGTAATCAGAAGCTGCTAGATAGGCGCCAAGAAAGATCTGTATCGTTCCAACGAACTTTTCCTTTTTGAGTTAATATTCCTTCGTAAAAATAAAACCATTCGATTCATTACATCATCAGGATTTCAACGATATAAGACATTAGGAGCAAAATCACATAAATTTATTTCAAGGATCCGAAACGCAACCGACCATGCCCGAAGTAAACATTCTCTAGTATCTCAAAAAATATTGCTAAAATTCGAGAAACAAAACCCAATTCAATAAGAAATAACTGATCCATGGGGGATATTGTAAAAAAAAAAAAGAGGTACGAAGCAAAAACGTTAAAATTGTTTTTTTTTTCTCAAAGATAGAACACGTAACAGACACCCATGAATCCGTAATTCTTAATAGTTCAAGAGCAATTCGGTTCACTTCGTCTGCCTCGTTGCCGCAGTAGGAAATACCCGGAACCAAAACTAGAGAAAAGAAACCGGTTTCTACCCTACGGGGAGAAACCCAAAATGGTTGGAGGTGCGACCGGAGCGGCTCCGGAGGAGGGGGGAGAGGGAGAGAAGGAGGTAACCCCTAAATCAGTCATTTTCGGAAGACTTTGAGCGCGTGAAAAGCGTAGCAGTGCACTAAGTTACCACTCGTGGAGCAGGTGCAAGGCTGGGGCTAGATAAGAGACGGAAAAATCGCGCAGGCACCTTATCTCAACCTCTAGCTTTGTACCTGCTCCACGAGTGGTAACTTCAGTGCACTACTACGCTCGTCACGCGCTCCAAGTATTACTGGAAATGACTGATTTAGTGGTTTTCGGTGACGCTGTGCTAGTTTCTAATTGGAACCATATGTCTATTTTAATTAATTAAAAGTTAATTAATGAATTTTAATTAATTCACCAATTGATCGTTACGATTAGCCCCCTATGATATGTCCCCCTGGCCGTATAACTCACCTCCACAAGCAGCATAAGTGTAACTTTCACGGCTTTTTTTAAATAAATCTGTTTCGAATAAAAAATAACACCCGGTATATATATATATATATATATATATATATATATATATATATATACATATATATATATATATATATATATATATATATATATATATATATATATATATATATATATATATACATACGTGTATGCATATGTATACAACGGCATGATGCGGCCGAAGGCGTGGGGTATAACTGAGAGGAAAAGCAAAACCCTTGATGGAAACAGCAACAACGGGTGGTTGTTGCTGTTAACCGCTAACGAACATAAACTGATGAAACCGGTACAGCCTTCCCCGGGCCGTTTCTACATGCTCCCTAAGATTCACAAACCTGGTAACCCAGGGCGCCCAATCATATCCGGAATAAGTACAGTAACCGAACCCATATCAGGATATGTAGACAGTTTAATTAAACATATACCTACAAGTCTCGATTCGTACATTAAAGACACAACTCACTTCTTAAGGGAAATATCAAATTTATGCATTCCAAAAAATGCATATCTGGTTACACTCGATGTGTCATCGCTGTATACAAATATCCCACATGATGATGGGATAAGATCGTTAATTGACATGTACGTACTCCACAAACAACCGGACACCCCAGATGGACACGTCGTCGCTACTCTAGCGAGGCTTGTCTTAGAACTCAACACGTTCGAATTTAACAATAAATACTTTAGGCAGGTTAGCGGAACCGCGATGGGCACCAAAATGGCCCCGAACTATGCCAATGTATTCATGGGAAAATTAGAGTCTCAGTTCCTTTCTGAATGTCCCGTAAAGCCGCTAATATACAAAAGGTTTATAGATGATATATTTATCGTCTGGTCGCACACTGAGGAGGAGCTGGTGGACTTCATAGATCGATACAACGCTGCTCATCCGAGCATCCGCTTTACACATTCGTACTCTCAAACCGAAATAAACTTCTTAGACGTCAATGTTAAAATAGAGGAAGGTAAACTCGCCACGAGCCTATACCGTAAGCCAACAGACCGACAGCAATACCTGCATTATCAAAGCGACCACCCACACCATTGCAAGAACAGCATTCCCTACAGCCAAGCTCATCGTTTCAAACGAATTTGTTCCAAAGAGACAGATTTTGATGCGAGCAGCCAAAATTTAAAGTCAGTGCTAGAGAAACAAAAGTATCCACCCCGTATAATCGACGATGCAATCAGAAAAGCCAAGCAGCTGAACCGAGCAGACCTTATCAGCCCGCGCCCCACGCAAAGCGACGCACAACGCACAAATCTCTATCTAACTTATAGCATGAATCATCCTAATGTAAATAATATCTTAAGACGACATTATAACATTCTCGAACAAAGCGAGCGCCTTAAACGCGCGTTCCCATCCGCCCCTGGGGTAGTCCACAGACGATCGCGTAACCTCAAAGACACGCTAGTAAACTCTCGGATAAATTCATTGCCGCCACCTAACGAATGTATGCCTTGCATGCACCCAGGATGTCTCATCTGTAAACAGATGCAGCACACAAACACGGCCAGAAGCACGCACTCGCAGTTCTCGATCAAAATTAAAGGGCACTTAACATGTGCCTCGTCGAATGTCGTGTACTTATTCGAGTGTACCGTATGCAAAATGCAATACATAGGGCAGACTAGAACGGCATTTAGACTGCGCTTTAATAATCACAAATCTCACGCCATAAATCTTCCGACACTGCCTCTATCAAAACATCTCGCTCTCTCAAAACACTCATTTGATAAATTGTCAGTGACGCTCCTAGAATCTGGATTTAAATCAAATCGCGAACGTGAACAGCGTGAATCCTACCTAATTTACCGATTCAATACAATTAAACAAGGAATAAATGAAAGCCCCGGAACTCTGGCATCGATTAAAATGCTATCCGACGAATAGCAACAGCGATGAGGAGACATTTTTCAGGTCCCATACCTTATTGTTAGCAGTGGTACTGTGTTTGTGGCCGGAACTGGACCATCAACTTTTCTCTTTTATTTCCAGGTTTTGATATTCTTTTATTTCTAGGTTTAACATTGTTCCCTTCCAGGTTTGAATCATGCATGCTCCATGAAACAACACAAGTGACCTTGGCGCCTTTCTTTTTTTTTTTTTTTTTTTGAGACAGCACTTTAGTTTGCGCGTGTACTTTTCGTCTATTGTACGTTATCGTCCAGGTCACCCCTGCCCGCCCGGACACAAAGCCACCCTGCGCCCTCTCTCAAGAAGCTACAACCGTCATCCCGCCGTCCTTGAAACTTGGCCCCGACCGTCAAGCTACTTTACCCGGATACGAACTGCACTACGCTTCCCTCTCACGAAAGCTCCAACCGTCACCCCGCCGAAATTTGGACCCGACCGTAGCATTGTATAAACGTTTGCCCATCTGGAACTCTTCCTACGCTCCTTTGGAAACTCCAACCGTCATCCCGCCGCTTTTGAAACTTGGACTCGACCGTAGCATTGTATAAATACCACCCGCGTTCATCTGTAAAAGTTCTTCCTGACGAAGGCCGGACTCCGGCCGAAACGTCGAAGAATAAACCACCCGTTGTTGCTGTTTCCATCAAGGGTTTTGCTTTTCCTCTCAGTTATATATATATATATATATATATATATATATATATATATATATATATATATATATATATATATATATATATATAGGTGTTTCACGAAAGGTGGACGAATTCGATATTGCGAAAACTACGCGTCGCAACAAAAAAAGGCTCCTGTCTTTTTGGTCCTGGGCCAGGGGCTTATTTAGGAAAATTATTAAAGTCCGAGATTATTAAATTGTTAATTATTTTCGCGTAATTAACTTTTTTATTATTGTGTTTAAGGGCATAGTTTCAATTAGAAAATTGCTCAGCGTCATCAAAAAACACTAAATCAACAAATTGCAGAACGATAGAAGGCACGCGAAGCATTTTACGGCTTTCTGAAAAACCGTACAAATTCGACGGGTTTTTAAGTTTCGGTTTGTTATCGGAGCGCATCTCAGCCCCGGCGGCACCGCGCCCCGTGGAGAGATAGTGCATCCAACCTCTGCTGCGTTCTCATCGTGCGACGCAGCAGAGGCTGGCTGCACTTTCTCTCCACGGGGCGCGGTGCCGCCAGGGCTGAGATGCGCTCCGATAACAAACCGAAACTTAAAAACCCGTCGAATTTGTACGGTTTTTCAGAAAGCCGTAAAATGCTTCGCGTGCTTTCTATCGTTCCGCAGTTTGTTGATTTAGTGTTTTTTGATGACGCTGAGCAATTTTCTAATTGAAACCATGCCCTTAAACCCAATAATAAAAAGTTAATTACGCAAAAATAATTAACAATATAATTATCTTGGACTTTAATAATTTTCCTAAAAAGGCCCCTGGCCCAGGACCAAAACGACACAAGCTTTTTTGGTGCGACGCGTAGTTTTCGTAATATCAAATTTGTCCACCTTTCGTGAAACACCTTGTATAGAGGGTGTTTTTATTTAAGCTTAACAGATTTCTTTAAAAAAGCCGTGAAAGTTACTATTATGCCGCTTGTGGAGGTGAGTTATACTGCCAGGGGACATATTATAGGGAGCTCATCGTAACGATCCGTCGGCTAATTAAATAAAATTTGTTAATTAACTTTTTAACTAATGAAAATAGACTTATAGTTCCAATTAGAAACTGGCTCAGCGTCATCGAATACCCCTAAATCAGTCATTTTCAGATAGACTTTGGGCACGTGAGAAGTGTAGTAGTGCACTAAAATTACCACTCGTGGAGCAGGTACAAGGCTGGGTCTAGATAAGAGACGGAAAAATCGCGCGGCCGCCTTATCGCAACATCTAGCTTTGTACCTGCTCCACGAACGGTAAATTCAGTGCACTACTACGCTTCTCCCGCGCTCAAAGTCTTTCTGAAAATGACTGATCTAGGGGTTTTCGGTGACGCTGACCAAATTTCTAATTGGACCAATGTGTCTATTTTCATTATTTAAAAAGTTTATTAACAAATTATAATTAATTAGCTGACTGATCGTTACGATTAGCCCCTATAATATGTCCCTTTGGCTATATAACTGACCTCCACAAGCGGCATAAGTGTTACTTTCACGGCTTTTTTTAAACAAATCTGTTAAGCTTAAAAAGAAACACCCTGTCTATGCAGTCTTCAATCAGTTACTTTTAAAAAAGTAATTCGTTACAGTTACACTTACTTTCAGAAAAAAAGTAGCGAAGTTACCGTTACAGTTACCGCAACAGAAAAGTAACTCGTTACAGTTACAGTTACTTTAAAAAAGTAACGACGTTACTTTTCACTTACTTACTATAACAAAAAAATTAGAAAAGAACTAGAAAACGCTTTTCACCAAGTTTTAGTGCATAAAATTAAAAAAGTATATTTTTACTTCAAATTTTAACTTAGCAGACGTTGCTTCTCGAAATTAGTGTCTGAAAGTTTCGCTCGTTTGTTAACGAACACGTCCCTGCCCTTGCTGAACAGGCGCTCATCTGGTGCGCTGGATGGGATTGCTGTGTTGTGTCGCAGGAACATGTTTTTGATTGCCGGGTAGGTGTTGATGCAACAGAGTGCCGTTTCATGCAGTCAAGTTGTTTGTAACCGCCTCTGTCACAGCAAAATACTTTCTGTACGCCGGTCATGGTAGTTCTTCTTTGTTTTGATCAGCATTCATATCCTTGGTAGCACTAGCACATTGCTGGCTCGTTGACGGTTGCGCTGGGTTCATAGAGTCGTTGGACATATTTCAGTTCATTTCCGCCAACCCAGAAAAAAGCGCGCGCAAACAGCAGTAAATTTTGCCTCAACTGATGAGACTACGCCAGAGTAGTGGCGCTAATCAAAATACGAAACATTCGCAGTGCCCTGCGCGTGTATTGTTGTTTTACGGTTGATTTACCCAAGTAACAAGCGTTTACGCACAAAAAAAGAAAACCCGCAAAAAATAGTGCTTGAAGATAGTAATTAAGACGCAAGTGTCACAAAGTACAAGCGCGTGCTAAAAATAACTACTTTTTTTATGAAATCTACATGTGGCTATATTGGGGTCGTGAATCGCGAGAAAGAACGTATTCACAAGTTTGTGCAAAAAATAACTTGACACTCGAAATGTCGGAGCAGACAATTTGGAAAGCGCAAAGAATAGCTAATTTGTACTTGTTAAGTAACATATAATTCTTAAAAAAACTGAAAAGTAACGACAAAAGTAGCGTCGTTACTTTCATCGTTACCTCATAAAAAAGTAATAAAACTGCAGCTACAAGTTACATTTTAGAAAGTAACTCGTTACAATTACAAACTACCAAAAGTAACGAAATTACAGTAACGCGTTACTAGTAATGCGTTACTACCCAACAGTCTATATATGTATATATTCTGGTATTCTCGAGTTCTGCCAGATTACCGGATTACCGGAGAAAGCAAATATAGTCCTCACATCCGCAAGCTTCAATCTTTTTAAGTTTCTGCTGTTGTGAGGAAACAGGACAGCAAGATCAAGCAAGGAGAACGAGACACCGTTAAAGTTATCACTTTGACGAACCACGTGATACAATTGATGTCATTCTACTTGCTGTCGGCTCTGTCGAAGACAACTGAGCGTTTTTGATTTTCTCAGCATTAGCCTTGAGCTTGCTTCCCCGAGATGGCACAGCAGAACAACGAGTGCACGTCTTTCGGGGCCAATGGGACGTTTTCCTGCATGACTGGCATGAAGTTCTTCTACGTCTTGTACGAAATATTCGGTGAGTGCCGTAGACGAGAGATACAGAGCTACCACGAGCAAGCCGTTGTCGACCTTGGCGGCACAAAGTTCGCCAACTTCGTCTGACGTGTCAGAGAGATCGATGGGTACAGCACAGACCCTTACTCATGTAGAGGGCAACTTGAATAATGAGCACACCACGTTTTCATACGTGCGTTTTTGCGACTTACGAGTTGTTAAATCACTTGTCTGCGCAACTCGTAGCTGGCATCTCCCCCCTCCTCCTCCCCTCGTCCTTCTCTTACTCCACCTCCTTCCTCCTTCTCCTCCCTCCACCTTCCTTATCACTCCCTATGCTCCTCCTCCTCTCCTCCTGCTCTTCCACCCGCCCTTCTTCTCCTCCTCCTCCCCTTCTTCTCCTCCTCCTCCCTCCCTCTTGACGGTGATGGTGCATTCCCGACGGCGACGTTTGGCATTATGGGAAACGTCACATTAGGCGAAACAGTGCCGACCGCGACGTTTCGTGCTGTTTCGCCGACGGCGACGCCGCCGCCGCTCAAGCTGGAAACGGGCGCCTAAGGGCCTGACCACACTATACTTCGTTTCAGCTTCCGCCCGAACGCAGCCAAAGGCTGAGGGACGGTTCGCAACTTCGAGAAGAGCATTCCTACACACCACAAAGTAATCCGCAATTTTTTTTTAAATAGCTGTTTTGTAAGTATAAAGTGCACAACATTCCAGATGTGTATACCTGATGAGAATAATTTGCAACTAAAGGAATTAACTATCTGAAGTTTATTTTTTATTAATATATGTAAATGCACGTGGTTTGGTGAAAACACGTACATCCGCTGGCAACACCGCTGCAGCGCTCGGTTTTTCTGTGTGATTTCGTTCCCGTAATGGCAGAATCATGTGCTTCGCTGCTTTGCTCACCGAGTCGCTTCAAAACGTCCTTTCGCAAAGGCACGTTTGGGCGTCAGGCGCGAGAGGTCGTGATGAATGTCTACTTTCGAATTCGGCAGGAGACTCCGGCCGCGTCGTACCGTGAACGCGTTGTAAACAAGAAAAGCGTCCGGACCACTCGAATTCACTAATACGCGGCGAAGTCAGGGCACCCCTTTACCTACCGATCACATTGAACGCCGAGAAGCTGGTGGAAAGGACTGCGCCTCGAGCCCTGGAATATCCACACAATACAAGGGAACATAAACGGCCGGGTCATCGGGCACTTTGCAATCTGTATATTTACATCTCGAAATTATGCCGAAATGTCGAACAAATGGAAAGCTCGGACACAAACGCCAGCGGCCAGCCTACGCACTGACATCCCCTCTGACTAAATATTAGAACATGAAAGGACACTGTTTAAACCTGTAGTAGACGATACTGTTGATACACCCGTAGCAGACGAAAAACTCGGCGAGCGCGGGCGGCGCGGACTACCAGCGGCGCAGCGAGTGATACAAAGTGCAGTCGAGATCGCGTGACGTATATCCGGCGTCTGATTGGCTCCGGCCACACGTAGCTTTGGCTGCGCTCGGACGGAAGCTTAAAACGAAGTGTAGCGTGAACGGCGCCGCCGGGCGGCGCTGCCGAGCGGCACCGCCGTCCGGCGTCGAACGCAGAGTCCACATTGGCCTCAGTTTTGCGAGCATCACGTGACAGCACTGGATCTCGCGATCGCGCCTCCCGTCGGCTTTCCCGCTCTTTCGTCGTCTGCTCTTCGTTAGATTCTTCCGTTTCGGCTCTCATCTTTCGCATGTATGAGCATGAAACCGCACTCGCTGCCTGGTAGGAGTCCATGATGACCAGGTGATCAGCGTGAATGTGATTATCCCAGCCTGCTCGTTGATCTTGCGACGTCGCCGCGCTCTGAAGGGAAGGAGGCACAGGTTTTGGGTCCGGCCGAGTTGGTTCTACCGAAACGCCGAAGGACAGGTCAGTGCTTTGCTGCCCCTGGCGGCGCGCCAGAGATGAAGGCTACTTTCGAAAGTGTCACCAAATCAACACAACATCCGTTACAACACAGACGACATGCAACAAGTGCCACGGAGAAACTCACTTGTAATTCTGAATTTATCTTCTATAATTTCCAGGCGGTTGTTCTTAGCGTCATTATCTAGGTAGTCTGGCTGCGTCTTGTCATATAATAAGGGAAAGAGTCGCACAGTTTCAAGGAACCGCTCCGGTGCGGAAGGCATCGGGAAAAGTAGGGATAGTAGGCGAAACGAAACATGTCCTTCGCAACGTGAAAGACGCGCGGCGGAGGACCGGTTTGAGCGTTGCCATGGCATCGCGACGCACTATCTACGCCACCTCCCATTGTCTGCTCTCTACTGCGTTGAGCGGCGGCGTGCCCTGAACCAGGATGGGGGGGGGGGGGGGTAGGAGGAAAGGGAACGCGGTGCAAAGTGGAGGCTGCCATATTAAAACCGCTTACGTTGCCAGCTTAGGTTTTGCAGCGAAGTTGCTGCCATATACGGCGGAGTGAGTTTTACTTTTAGTTCGTTTTGGAAAGAGAATGTATTGTTGTGTTACATAAGTCCTGCTGCACACAGACAACAAAATTTAATTACATTTGTCTTGTTTACTTGGTTTGAAACCCTAAAAACGGGTTTTTGACGACTTATTGCTTCCGTCATTTTGGAGTAAGCAAAGCAGTTATCTCGCTGTTCTGGATTCGGTTACGAAAGCAAAGCAAAACGCTCGTAGTTCCCGCCCTCAGTGCACGTTGGGCACCTTCCACAATTTGACACCGGATAACTGAATGAACAAGGATTTACATCTACTTGAGAGGTCACTTTCGCCGCTTCCTCAACGTCGAGCAGCCGGATCAGCTGGCGGCAAGCCGCGGATGAAAGGCTTGATACATCAACATCCTAGAGCCACTACAACAGCCCAAGTGCACTCTGTGCCAATGCGCTCTTCTGTCAACCCAGGGGCGAATCCAAGGGGGGGGTTGGGCAGCCGCCCCCCCCAAATAGTCGACTTCCCCCCCCCCTCCTTGCTCCCTTCTCGGAGGGCGATTTGGCATGTGTGGATCCCCCGAAATAAAACCGACTACCGGCCTGCCAGGTGGTAGAAGGCTCGGTACTCAAGGACGAGGGTTCGAAATAGGGTAGGTCGCACCCTAGCAGGCACACTTGTACTCTGAACTTGGAGAACCACTCCGTCGCTTCAACCGGGACGGAGTGGTTCTCGCAAGTCCGCGGCGGCGGTTTCAAAGCATGGCTTACAACCAAAAGTCGGCGCAGCGGCGCACATATAAGGGCTGTCGGCGCAGTGCGGTTCTGCGGCGGTTAAAACAAAAGGCGGAACCGAAGTCCTGTTTATCTTGCTTTAGATTTTCCCGACCCCTTTCCTCCCCCCCCCCAAAAAAAACAAAACAAAAAAAAGAAAACTGAGTTTTGGATCCGCCCCTGGGTAAACCGGTAGTCCAGCACAAACCGTGAACGTTCCAGCTCTTCGTCATGACATGGTGTGCAGAAAGCAGGGTAAAATACAACTACACGGACCACCGAATCAAATGCACTGTTATCGTAAATCTTGGCTTGTGATTGCGCCTTTGTAGATCATCTTATTCGTTTTGCTGGAGAGACGCAAACGACGGGCATAACAAAATCGTTTGCGTATTCCGCATACCTCGCAAAAGCACTTACCCAGTCACCATGCGAAAAACGCGAAACACGGAGTCCGCACCGCCCTGACTTATCAGTCTTTTACCTGCTTTAGAGCAGTTTGTACCTGCTAGTAGGTATGTCTAATGAAACTGCAACTTGAAACTAGGGGCAATGCCAGCGAGAAATTAGACAAAGTTGGGAAAGCATGCTCGCTCACTCCAATTTTTGAACTCTCAAGTGATTGTACCATAATAAATTCACCAACACCTCTTCCCAAAATGAAGGAAAAAACACTATGTTCACTACATACAAAATGGTCTCTGTTCATGCATCCGGAGGCAGGTAGGCAACGTTGCCCTAATTTATTCACATCGCATATCAAGCGCAACAAACTCACACGAGATTTACAAGAAAATATCAGTGGTGACTAAAGTTTCCCTGAAATTTTGTATGGCCGGTCATTTGCAGGACCGAATCATCTACTCGGGCGATGTGCGTCGCTGTGCAAAAGCCAACAACACGAAGCATAAAAACGGCAGGTCTAGGACAACAATCCGAAGTCCATTGTTCCATTAAAACGACGCAATTTTGTTGAAAACGCCCGTAGTCTGCATACCACGGTACTCGCGGTATATGTCTATAATCTTCCACATTTTGAAATGGAACGAAGGAAGATTTACTTTTAAAAGCGCTCACTGCGTCCTCCCGGACCAGCTGGACCGGATCAGCTGACGACGACGGGACTGAACCCGTTGAATTTCAACCCCGAAATAACCAATTTGTGCTTCGTGTTAGTATTGGCTTCTACCTCCAAGAACCGCACCACACACCACGAACGTTTCAACTCTTTGTCGTATCGCCCTGTTGCACCAAACCTATCTCTATGCGCCAAACAGAACGAGATCGCGGAAGTCAACGCAGCGCTGTCGTGAACCTTGGCTTGTGGTTGCGCACTCGTGGACCTTGTGACTCCCTTCGCTTTCACAGCACACACGACGATTACGAATGATACTTTCCGTCTTCCGGGAACATCACAGGGCACTTCTCCGGTCACGTCTTCACTACATGTGCTCGTAAACCGCGTCAAACCAAAAAAAATGCCGGTGCCATGTTGAACGTGCGAGGTTGCTAGATTTTCTCCGACCAAACAAAAACAACGAAAGCAAACCGGCTCTAGCTTCCAGCATACATAGTCGTTGCGCCGTGGCCAGATTTTATCCGTCAGCTCTAACTTAAAGATGACATACAGATGCAGCAACACTGGTATCAAGTTTCAATATGGCGGCCCCCACGGAGCGCCGTAAATTCTGAGGAGGGTGCACTGGAAGCGGTGGCACCTCTCCCCCTGCTCTGATCCGTGCAAGGAGCGGCTGAGCTTCCCGGCGTCGTACCTAGCGCCGCTGAAGCCGAAAACTGATTTTGGTCAGGCAACCGGCAGCGCCGACTATCGCGGCGCAGGCCTCGGCGACGCCAATGTGGCCGTGCCTTAACCCTTTAACCACCAAGTTATTTTCAAGAAAATGTACAAACTTTCCCAAATTTTTTTTACTTGCACATATTTTTTTACGTCGTTTTGATTTTGCAAATACATCACTTGATTGGTTTCTGATTGGTATTAACACAAAACTCTTAAAAGAAAAAGTTGATTTTTATGGAAGCTTTCCCTCAGTGCATGTAAGAGCAATAGAATAACACGTGCTGAAATGCGCAGTATTTATTTGAACATACGCACCGTAATAAAAAGATCAAGTTCCTAGACGTTTCTCCGTACTAGCTACTACTAGCGCCAACGATTCCTTGCAAAATTATTAGCGCAAGGAACACCATCATCTCTTCGCGGTCCACCGGTTTTCATGAAGAACCCCACGCTGCGAAATGCGGGACCGCGCAGCGGTTCGTCTCTGTCACAATGAGGTCGACAAGGTCCCAATCAAAAAAAAACCTCGAACCAGCCGAGAATGTCTTTTTCGTCAGTGGGTTGCCGCAGAATCCCAGGCACTGCACAAAACGGAAACCTCGGAGGCGCCGGTGGCGTGTTTTCGGTGTTTACGCGTTGCCACACTTGAACACTACCCAGCGCGTCGTCTTCTTCGTCACTGTGGTCATCGTCTAAGTCCGTTTCATACTCAAAATCTATGTCCGACTCAATTTCAGAGACAAATCCTATGTCTTCATCGTCGCTAGTCTTCGAACTGCCGCAAGAGAGAGCCCGTTTCCGAGGGCAGTCACCGGCATCACTCAAGCGTGCTGCCATTTCTGATCACTGTTGCAAGGCTAGATTCGCGCCAAAGGCCAAAACACGCTATATTTGCGCGGCCTCTCCTGCCCTCCAGCGTTGAAAATTGAAACTAAAGCCGATGGACGAACCTGTCTCGTGTTCGGCAGTGAAAGCAAACCATCATTTTGCTGGACGAGTGTGACTCGTCATTGGCGATATTGGTACAACCTTCCATGACGAGTACAGCTCGGGCCGAGTGGTTAAAGGGTTAAGAGTTGCGCTCTAATTAGATGTCGCGCACAGATCGGCTACACCAGCTCGTGTGATGACGTTTTTTTTTACTTTGGAAGGAAACTATTTAATTTCGAGAGTTTGTCTTATATAGTTTACACCGTGAGTCCGGTTCATTCTATCAGTGTGCTTCCCCCTTCGGCATGGGCGTGCAAGATGACAAATCACAATTTTCAAAAACCAAAAAAAAAAATTGAAATATAGTTTTAGGTGACGTGAAGAAAGGTTTTCAGCATCTGAAGAACGCCACTTGACAGTGCGATTCCGGTAGTGTAATTCCCTTGGTCGTTGGTGTTTTATATTCCTGCATCTTAATAAGTGAATGCAAAAGAAAATGTACCGAATTACAAATATTCCCTTGCGTAAACAAGAAAGAAAATTACTTTACAATTACTTTGTGAAACTCGCAAATATTCTCGTACAAAATTACTCATATATGTAACGGGTTACAATTAATTTCGTGTTTTCTAAGGGATTACGTACAATTCTGGCCTGGAGTGCTTAACATGCATCACGCATTGGTGATAGACGACCGCACGCCGGTACGTTGCTCATCCAGATCGGACGGCCGGGGTCGGTATCGAACCCAGTATCGCTGGGTTCTGCACTGCGGGAAGTTTGTGGTTAGGCAAATGCACTACCGCAGTTTCCGGACTATAGTCCGCACCCGGTGTATATTCAGAACCTGGTGATTAGTCGACGCTTTAATGTTCTTATAGACGGCACACCTCGACAAATGTCTGCTTTCTTAGATCACAGAGAAACCTATCATATACATATATCATCAATAACACACTCTTTCATTCACAAATTTCGTCTCGTCTTGCCATAATCAAAGATATTGAAAAGCAAAAAAAAAAAATACCTGTATACTTCGCACGCTTAGATAGTCCGCACAGCCTAAAATTTCAAAGTTTAAACATGTACAGTTCGTGGACTGTAGCCAGGAAAATACGTTACTTCAAAAACTTCCTGCATGCAGCACTGCGCGCATGCAGGAATCTCTCTGCGTGCGCAGTACGGAACCTCTCTGGACACGGAGATGAGTAAAATGCTTTAGATTTAGATCGCCCCGTTGACAAAGTAAATAAAAAGGGGTCCGTGTATGCTTATACAGCCTAGAACGTAGTCTGCCTCAAAGGGCGGCCTGTTTCTTAGCTGTAGATGAGAAATTAAGCCAGTGCAGTAAAACTACTAGCCTGAGGTCATAAAGGTGCACCACGCAGTAGAGATATATAACAACACGCCGGTACCACGCTCATCGACATTGAAACGGGCAGGCGTGGGGAAAGAACCCAGGATCCCTGGGTTCAATTCCTGGGTTCTGCAGTGGGCGTTGACAAAGTAGTGCATGTCAGCAATGCATAAAAATAAAATTATCCCGCGTACGCAGTGAGCCCGTTCATCCTCACGAGAGACCCCGCCGAAACAAGGAAATCCAGCTGCCGTAAGGACCTGCCTAGACTGACCGAGGAGTAGTAGGCCTGCTGCGTCCCACACCTTTTCGGCGGCTTGGCGATTCCGCTCCAAATTATGGCATGACCCTCCCTGCTAACGGATCATTTAAGCTTAGGACACTGACATTAGGCTCCTTCGGCTTACCCTCACTTCCTGCACTGGTGCAGGAAAGTGTAGTGCCGTGTATTCCCGGTCATATGTAAATACACATCCCGGAAATGCCCTGTACTACACTTTCCTGCACTGGTGCAGGAGGTGTAAGGAAATCGACCGAGCCTATTAAGAAGCAAAATCAAGGAGGTTATAAATACTAGGATGGTGCACGTTGCAATATGTGTGAAGCCTGGTCACAAAAAGTTTAAACGATGTTGCGGCCAACGTGACCTTGGATCTCTCTGGCAATTGGTGCGCGTGATATGTCGAGTACTAGATGGATGGTTGATTGTAGAAGGATTCCTTGCAGGCTTGCACGCGCTCCGTCCGGTAGGTTTTATCAGATCGAAGGCTAGACGTAAAGCAAGAAAGCAAGCGGTAGAGGCGGATCACGAGCAGACGACAAACCGCTGCTTCTACACGGGACAATCACGGCAATCGCCGCAATCGCAACGGAGGGAACGAAAGCCTGGCATCTCCGGGACGATAATTTCCTCCGGCTACTGGATGGGCGGTTGCAGCGTGGTCGGCTGCCGCAATAGATTATTTGCTCTATTACCCAAGCATCAAAGAGAATGCAGGGATTGATGTTCCAAGCGCCACACGCGCACGCCTGGCACGTATATAAGATTCGAAATAAATAACCAAGATAAAGCGTTGACGAACGCGCGTGCACGATGCCATTTGTTTTAGGTATTTGCTTTAGAAAAGTTACCACTGCCGAGGCCAGGACATGCGGCGCGTGGAACACCAATCCCTGCATTCTCCTTGATGCTTGGTTAATATAGCAATAGGTCTATGGGAGTGGCTTTTTTCAGCGGGGGTTACCTTTCACCGGTAAGCCCTTTGCGTATTTGACACATAGTTTTACAATAAAAGGAATGTATCAACAATTTTTTGAAATTCCAACGGTCACCGAACTGCGGAAACGATAGATTTCGGCAGTTGGTCGCGGCTGTGGCTGTACCCCATTGAAGTGGGGTGTGGTGTGCTCAGTGCACATGCATAGCGGCCGTATAAGAAAGAAAAAGCCAAACGTATTATAGTGTGATATAAAATGAATTCGATGAGAGCGCAGCTATCACATTGCAGGCGGGCACGAAAATCATTGCCGTAAAAACGCCTAAGTGTTTTTCAACCTGTCGGGTGGACATAGTCACGCATTCATGTGTGCATTTAATGTGTTCTTGCTTTGCTACATTAGTAATTAGCGGCCAGGAGATAAAAATAAATCTCCCCGCTGATGCACGCAGATGCAAGGTACATTACCCACAATACGCCAACAGACAATCGTTACAGCGCTCACGTTCCACGTTGAATACTATCGTTTTCAGGGCACGAACGGTCTGTATAAAATAAAATAGATTTACTGTGTAGTAAAGGGTACATAACGAAACGAAGCAGGCGTAGAATCGGTAGGCTGGGCGCGGGCCACAGTTTCTAGCTGCGATGACTGATAAATGACACGCACCAGCACAACGTTCCCTTCTACCCGCGACCATCAACCACGCGATGGTCACGTGCTGTGGTCACATTGGCCTGATCAGTGAGGAGGGTAAGGAGGAGAATGAGAAGGAGGCGAGGCGTCAAGGGAGCATGGCTTCTGGGAGGCTACGCGGCTGACGTCATGCCTCCTCCTAACGTTCTAATCTTCTTGAACAAGATGATCGGCCCCAATGCACTTTTTTCTTCCTTTGTTTAATGGCGCACAAATCCTGGTACGTCGGGAACTCCAAAAACATGCCTCAGCACTTTATTTGTATTGGTAGGCAACGTCATAATTTCAAGGAACTTCATTTATTCAAAAACGCACGCACTGTATTTGATCGTAATGGGATGTCGTGAATTGAGTTGGCAAATCGAAATCAAAACGTTGGCCGACAGGTACCAGACATGCTTTTGCGCGGCACTACGTCACTTAAATCGCTTCGATGTTGAGAGAGGTCTATTGGAGATGCACTGCTACCTGCTACTCTCAAAAATGAAGCCGACAAAGAGACGAGACTCCCAAGTTCTCCTGCGTTATCTGCTCGTACACGCCGCTATAGAAATTTGGTCGTGACCGAGATCCTGATCAATACAGGTTGACACCGTTGTATTCTATTTAATGTGGGGGATGCGGCCTCAACTATATATACTCCGTTCAATTTTAATGATGCGTTTACATTTGCGGACTCGCTGGGGCGAAACATTGGGCGGAAAACGCGGTGGCGGGCAGTATTTGTCCAGGACCTAACTCTGCCGACGAACGATGCGTTTCGCTGACCCGAAGCGACATTCTTGCGCGGCGCGACACTGCCTACGTCAAGAGTGCGAGTTCTTTCGAGATCAGCAACGCCCGGGACAGACAGGCGAGGTGGCAACTCTCGCGCCTTGTCGTCGTGTTTGACGGGAAGTTACGGGAACAGCTGCCGCAGCCGGCGCCACCACCGCCGCTCAAGGAAATAGATGCAAAAACAACCCGCTCGTCGCCGCCGCCGCGGGAGCGAATCCGCCCTTTCGGCAGCGGATTTCTTCTCAGGTGTAAACGCACCATAAACCGAAGTTGGAACCTCGGCCTCTACCGCGAACTTTCTGCCCTTCCTAACAAAGTCTGTAAAACCCATGCACGCGCAACCAAAGGACTGCGGAAGCCAGCGATGCTCGCCCTCAAGACGGCGTTTCAGTCACAACTTAAAGCGGCCATTAAATGAATTTTGGGCTGCGATAAATGATTTTAAATTGGGACTTTACTAATTGCATATCGTTTAGTTGGCCAAAAGAAAGAGGGTAGAAAGTCAAAGGCCAGCTTTTCGGAACGAACATTTGAAAATATAGCGGACTATTTCGTACCTCATTTCCTTCAAAAGCTCTCCGCCTTTTCACTTTGATGCATCCGAGGTAACCCAAAGCACGTCAGCGGTACCAAACTGAAACCAGCCGACCCCAGCTCAGGCATTGGACACGAGAACTGCGTCACTCGGACGCATGCGCTCGTCAACAATTTATCCGTCAACGAATGTTTGGATTCCCGTTCGCGGCCGATGAGCGTCCTGACCTAACTTATTGTCACATCCGAATTACAATTTTTATGGTGTGCTTACAAATCACGGTGGAAGTTTGGAGTCATCGCACCGGTGCCCAAGCATGTCACGATGACGTGATTTCTCAATTCGCCTTTGAGTTGAGGACTATAGATAAAGGGAAAGAAGTAGAAAAATCGTTTATATCCCCTTTAGGGGTGAACGGAGTATAAACCCATTCCTGCTTTTGGAGATCGGCCCTCTCAATAGGCCGATCTCCACCAAGCTGCTGACGCATACGTGACACTGGGCGCCATATTTGTGGGTGCTGTCCAGAGCGCATGCTCAGAATGAGCCCACATTAAGAGGCTGCTAAGACCGGCACTCTTGATGGTGCGGAATGCACGTTGCAAAAGAACTGCGGAAGTTTGCCACCAGCACGCGCTCAGCAGTCGCGCACACAGCTATGGCCGCCAGTGAATACTTCGTATAATTGTAGTTCACGGGAGGCAGCCGGCAGTTCACGAGACGGCTCGTGCCGTATCATGCTCTGCAAGCGCAGAGCTCTGGTGAGGTCCCTGCGCGAGGAAAAATGACTCAAGTCTCCTGGATACATCACGGAAGATACATCACTGGGCGTGTTAAGTTAACGCGCTCGAGCGCGCTCCAGCGGTCAGATTGCACTTGAGCTAAACAAAACGGCATCGTCCCCCTTCCAGGACACACTGGCGGGCGCGCTCCGCGAGCTCCGTCGTCGGAGATGGTCCGCGAGAGCTCGAACAGCTCAAGTTTCCTGTGAGATGACGGCGTTTCCGCTCTCGCGGCCAGTCTCGCTGTTTCTCGCTGTTACGAGTGCGGAGCGCG
The DNA here is from genome assembly GCA_037355805.1 of Ixodes ricinus. NCBI lineage: Eukaryota > Metazoa > Arthropoda > Arachnida > Ixodida > Ixodidae > Ixodes > Ixodes ricinus. The sequence continues at coordinate 32,590 of JAZHYW010024923.1, read as the reverse complement.
AAGAAAAGACATCCGAAATGGATGACAGCTCACAGCACACTGGTCTTTAATATCCCACAAAGATTCCATTGCCGTCCTTCCTGCACCAGTTTAGAACAAGGTGCAGGTGGCACTAGTAGGCGGTTAACACTCCTCCTTCCTAAGTGAAGTTTTATTTTATCATGGTCCTGGAGAGTACCGCCGAACAGGTCGCTTGATTCTTGAGCTCCTCCTTAAAATAGCGGGACTCCCCTACTGAAAAAAATTATATGAATTAATTTCTGATATGTTTATTGGACAACTTTTTTATATCAGAACTTATTATTTCATATCAGTTTCATATAACGAAAAAATTGTCAAGGTGCAGGCGAGCTGGTGTATGTTGATCATGATGTTTTAAAATCCTGAGATTGAGACGTTTGCCCTGTCCCCTTTTTTCTGTCCTACAATTTCTCTTCATTTTCCTTCCCAGTCTCAGGATTTTAAAACATCATGATCAGTTTCATATGCCGCAAATCAGTTAAACTAGGCTAGGTGGCGCTAGGTACGACCCCATTCATGCGCTACAAAAATATTTTTATTTACTCACGCCACCATCTAGATACATTACGCATACCACTAGAATCACCTGAATATATACATTGAGCGCATACACATACACGGCACAACAAACATGAATACAACAGCACCCAATAACTACTTCTGATTGATTGATTGATTGATTGAAACGTTTATTTGAAAGACCACGCCTCTGGCTTGTGGGCCTCATGTGGCGTGGGGGAAGGGGAAAAAGGAGGTAGCGATGACGATGGATCAGATGTACCGTCCGATCCCGGAGGACCGGAGGTAGGAGATGATGGATGAAAAGACGGCTGTTCGATCCGCGGGTTCTGAGGACCTCGGGTGGGTCCATTCCCATAGGGACTTCGGTCGAAGGGAAGGTGGCAGGTTGTTGATCGCCGCCGCCCGTTCGTTCGACGTCTCTGGACAGAACCATACAAGGTGGTCACAAGTCGCGGGGACACCGCAGTGGGGACATCTTGAGTCAGGCCTCGTGTCCTTCTGGTCTGTTGGCCTGTGGAATTTGGCAAGCCAAACGGGAGTTAGCATAGTGCGAGTTTGCAGTCTGTGCAGGGCCACTCGTTCCCATCTTGGAAGCCCTCGAGGGATCGGATGGGGGTTAGCAGGCAGGAGCGCAGCAAGTCGCGCCTTCCGGGCATTTCTTTCTTCTTTTTGGTCTGCGTATTCCGCCTTTTAGTTACAGGTCGTTTTGTAAGTACGGAGTTTTTCGGTGACCACCTAAGCAATCAATAATATTCTCAGCATGTTGGATTTTTTTCAGTGATGTCATACCTCTGAGAGTATTTTGAACGGCTCAGGGGATGAATCTCTTAATAAAAAGTAAACGCTCATGCCGTAATTATTTGAAAGCCAGTAAATCAAGCCGCTCCACTGCGGCAAGTCGTATACTGAAAAACATTATATGAAATTATTTCTGATATGTTTATTGGACACATTAATATCAGTAGGCTTATGTTGCATATCAGTTCTTATATGCCACATATCAGAAGTTCTGCCATGCAGGTGCTTCGTGTACGTGTGGTAAGCTGGTTGCTCGTCTCGTTGCGAGTAGGTGAATGCCATGCAATTGCCAGTTCGGCCGCTATCGTCCCTTGCTGCATCCGTGTAGAAGACTTCTACGTGTTTGAGAAGCTGACTGATTTCCTTGTTATGAATGGCCGCTTGCGTGGCACGTCTCTCGAGTGCGATCGAGGTCCTTCGTGACTTGGAAGGGGTTTGACAGGGGTGACTGCCTCCGCGTTCCAAGAGTGGAGTTGGTGTCCGGCATGAGCGGGCCGTTGATGAGGTGGGCGCGACCACTCGACGTGAGTATGACTCGACCGTGAGGAGTGCGAGAGAGCCGTTGAGCTTGGCTCACCCGCATCTCATCGGCGATATCACGGATAGTGTTCATTTGAGCGATGCTCTCGAGTTGGTCTACCTGTGTGAAGCGGGGAAGTCCAGTGACAACCCGCATGGCCGCTCGTAGCATGGTGGTGAGTGCTGCTTCTTGTTTCTTTGTGAGGCGAAGATAATTAAGTCCGTACACCACCTTAGAGATCAGGATGGTACGGACGAGGCGTCGAAGGAGGTCGTCCTGTGCACCCCAGGCCTTGTTTGAGATGGCCTTGAGTAAGCTTAGGCCTTCTTTCCACTGCGACTTAACCTGCCGGAGCCAGGTGATAGCGCCGCCTTTGCGGTCGAATGTGACTCCTAGTATTTTGATAGAGTCGGTCTGGGTAATGGGGACTCCATCCACCTGCAGTTGGATGTCTTTACGGGCGCTTCGGCGTCGGCCGGGAATGACCATGTAAGTGGTCTTCTCCTTTGATAATTCGAGGCCTGATTGGAGGGCGAAGGCCGTGACGATGTTCAGCGCTTTCTGCATATAGCGTTGTTGGCTTTCCGCCCCACCTGCCGTCGTCCATAGGGTGACGTCGTCCGCATAGATTGTAAAGCGAATTTGCGGGACGGCTTCGAGGGCGAGAGCCAGGTCCACCATAGCGAGGTTAAAAAGAAGCGGCGAAAGGACCGCCCCCTGGGGAACTCCAATGTTGTTAGTTCTCCACTGGCTTTTGGTTTGACCGATGGACACCTGAAACGTTCGGTCTTGGAGAAATGTTTTGATAAAGTTTAGGAGGCGGCCCTGAATACCTCGCCTCTTTGCTGCATTCACAACGGTGCTGTGTGGTATGGAATCGAATGCTTTGCGTAAGTCAATGGCCACAAGCGTACGCGGCTGGCTTTTGAAGAGCCGGCGCTCGTAGAGGTCATGGTAAAGCATGAGTAGACTGTCCTGTGTTGAGAGGTGAGAACGGAAGCCCGTTTGCATGGGATGAAAGGCCCCGGTCGACTCGAGGATCCAGGACAAACGAGCATTGACCATGCGCTCTAGAACTTTGCACAGGTTTGACGTCAAGGAGATAGGGCGAAGGTTGGCCACCATGTTGGGAGCCTTGCCAGGCTTGGGAATAGGGATCACAGTAGATCTCTTCCATTCGGGAGGTAGCTCACCCTTCTCCCAGATGGAGTTGAAGATGTCAAGAAGCTCCATCATGGCGTCCGACGGAAGGTTCCGGAGCGCGGAGATAGTAACGAGGTCCGGGCCAGGTGCCGACTTGGCTCGTGCTGTCGCGAGAGCGTCCTGTAGCTCGGCGAGCGTGAAGAAAGCGTCCGCCGGGTGTTCGTTTTGTATGGGCTGCCGGACGTAGACATCTGTTGGGGGCGGCTCGGGTTGCTGCGGGAAGAAATAATCTCCCGCCTCTGCCGCGAGTTGTTCTTCGGCAATGTCGAGGCGGAGGGCCAAGTTGCTTCCGGTGTTGCAGGTTTTGTTTTCCCGGCGAGCCCTTTATAGGCCCGCCAAAGCGCACGGTAGCCTATACGCTCATTAAAGGAGTCGCACAGTTTCCGCCAGTTGGTACGGCAGAGCTCGATTGTGTATTTCTTGGCCTCGGCCGTGGCGTGATTCAGGCTGATCTTGTTCCGGAGGGACCTCCTGGCTCTGTAGCGCATGAGGGCCTCCAGTCGCCTGTCCCACAAATTGATAAGGTGCAAGTCGGGTTGCGGTGTGTCTTCCTTCACGTTGTACTCAGTGCGGGCCTCCCGTAGCGCGTGCTGGATGCGTTCCGCGAAGGGAACGCCGGCGAGGCGGGTCATGGCGGTGCGGTAGCTGTCCCATTTTGTGAAAGTGACCTGTCGCCGGGAAGAAGTGCGTATGAGAAGTCGTATATGAATTGGAAGGTGGTCACTGCCCATTGGATCGGCCTGCACTTGCCACTGGACCCGTAGATTTGAAGAGGTCCAAGTTAGGTCGGGGGACGTGTCGTTTTGGTTGGAGCTTTGGGCCAGCCGCGTGGGGGTGTCTGGTTCGTTACAGAGGTGAAGACCGGCTGCGACGCAGGCTTTTTTTAGAAGTTTGCCCCGGGCGTTCTTGTTCGGATATCCCCACGCGGTATGTCTGGCATTGAAGTCCCCCGCAAGTATAGTACGCTTGTCCTTCTTCACCAGGTCCTTGATCCAATTGGCTTCATTTGGGCCCACGGTTGGCCTGATGTATGTGTTATGTATATCAATAGGCGTGTCCTTAATTTTGACCCTCGTGGACACAACCTCACGGTCGTCAGAACACGCTGCCCCTGAGTTCAGTTGTGTCTGTGGGTGTGTTTTCTTTACAAGAGTGGTTACAATTCCAAAATTAGAGGTTTGTCTTTGTATACTGGGGTTTATGTAAGTGTTGTAACCCCTAATCTTAATTTTCTCTACGTTAGCTTCCTGTAGAAGAATAACGTCGGGCGTCTTGTTTTTAAGTGCAGTGAGGCGCGTTTTGAGTTCATAAAGTTTCTGTTGCAACCCACCGCAGTTCCATTGAAGGATCCATGGTTGCAGTTTGCCGCGGTGCTTGTGTTGTTTGGGTTTGTGTGAGGCACTTTGGGTGCTTGTACCTTTTAGTTGGGGATTATTGTCTGTCGTTACGAGTGTCTATGAGTCTGTGGATGGCTGTCGTGAGTTCGGCCAGTTGCTTCTCCATCCGAGCAAAGCCCGCGTATTGGAGTTGTAGGACCTGTGTCGCCATGTCCAGCCGTTGGGCCGGATACTCCGGTGATACCGTAGGTTGAAAGGCTCCCATCGTCACTGCTGCGTACGACGTCCCGGCATCTTGGCTCGCCGGTCTTCCCGCCGGTGGTGGTAAAGTGGGTTTATCTATCCCTTGCGCCGATTTTTCACCTGTTTTCTTGGCAGGGCGCCGCGGAGGAATTGCGCGCTTCGGGCACTCATTGCTGGTGGCCACGTGGGCCCCGCCACAGTTTGCGCACTTCGGAATCTGCGAGCACTTCTCCATGCCATCGTGCTCAGAGCCGCAAGTTCCGCAGCGCTCCTTCTCTCGCGGGCAAACGTCCTTTTTGTGTCCAATCGCATGACATTTAAAGCATACGAGTGGCCTCGGGCGGTACTCACGTACGGGGAGGACTTCGTGCATGTAACTCACCCGTTGGGGGAGAGTTGTGCCTTCGAATGTGACAAGTATCGTGTTTCCCTTCGTCCCCAATGGGCGTGCTGCCACCAGCTTGTGCGTTCTGCACTCAATATCCTCTTGGAGTTGTTCAGGAGTCACCTCGTTGTTCTGACCGCGTAGATACACGACTCCGCGACATTGGTTCCCGGCAAGAGCCTTGTAGGGTTGGAGCGCGTTAGTGTCCTCCCTTGGCGGATTGCCTTGATTTTCAGAAGCTTCTCTGTGAGGAGAGGGTCCCTGGTAGTAATGGCTAGGGCATTTGCCCTCTCATTCCGATGGACGGTGTAGTCGGCTTGGGCTTGGATGCCGGCACTTTCAATGGCTTCGCGGATTTCTTTTCCGGTGAAGGAACTCACTTCTTTCTTCCCGATGGAGCGAAGTACCACAGTTTGCACCGGGAACAACCTCGGCGTAGATTCGTTGGCATTTCTCGTAGGCTGCGAGCTCAATTTTCTTTTCCGTGAGGAAATTCCTAGGAGCGGCCATTCTTTGTCGTCGTTTGTCTCGGAGGCCGGCAACAAATTTGGTGGTGCCGGTGGTTTCGTCTGCTTCAGAGGGTGTCCTTGAAATGTGCCTTCATTTAGCGGGGGTGCGCTGGCTTGGGGAGGCCGACCGCCATCTTGTTCTGTCGAGCGTACCGGTGTGAGATGGCCGCCATCTTGCATTTCCTGGGTCCCTTGTGTAGGTTCTTCGTCGCCTCTCCGACTTGTTTTATGGGGCGACCGAGATCTTTCGTTCTTTCGTCTAAATCGTGGATCTTGCCTTGGTTCCTTCAGCGTCGGCCGGTTCGGGTTATTAACTATTTCTTGTGGTTGTGGCGTGAATCGAGCAACGAGTTGTTGCAGAGCTTCCAGGAACGCCGGTTGTCGCTCAATGACGCCGGCCAGAACTTGAAAAAGGTGACTCACCTCCGGCGTTGATAATACTTGGTGGTAGGGTAGATTGACTTGCATCGGAAGCGGAGTGTTCTGCAGCTGTCCAGTGCCGTCTTCGGAAAACGGAGTTTCGGATAAAGGTTGGTTTTCGGAAAGGTCGGTCATGTCTATGCCGGGCGTGGCCTGCGTTGACTGTTGTGGCCCACCGCCTTCGTAGGGGTGGCCCAAGGCTGCGGCCAGGTCCGCAAGGGACCCGTAAGCCTACGGATCAGAAATGAAGGCCTATTGAGAAGAAGCACAGAGGAAGTCAAAATACCTTCCGTTCGTCAGGGCTCAGTCTTCTTCTTCTCTCCCTAAAGCGCATGCTCCGAACGAGCTCACATTTATAGGCTGCTAAGACCGGCAATCTTGATGGTGTGGAATGCACGTTGCAAAACGAACTGTGGAAGCTCGCCGTCAGCACGCGCTCAGCAGTCGCGCACACAACTATGGCCGCCAGTGAATACTCCCTATTCACCCAGAGCAGGTTCGACGGTGACATCCGTGCCAAAGCCATAAATGGGGAGAGTGTGGCCAGTCTATGATCTCGCTTCCGTGAGGGCCCCCTCCCGAGTGAGCCAATCAGCCTGCGGCGCAGAGCGAGAGGCGTGAGCGCATGCGCGTGAACTCTCGGCTGCTCCCAGCTGAGCGGAGAAAGCTGCCATTTTCATTCATTCGTTTTGTCAAAATGCATGGGATCGACATTCAAATTTCGGTTCTTTACTTTTATTTGGCAGGCTCTGGCAAGAAAATTAGCGGACGACGCGTAGCCTCAACAGTGCTCCACGCCGACAGCGTTGCGTCAATAACCTTTCACAGCGCAGTAAGGAAAGATGGCAGCTTGCAAAGGAGTCCCATTGGACATGCACGCGCGCACTTGCCGGAACGTCTTGTTTTGGTTTCGTTTCAATAATAGCGATAGGTGGATGTCGCACTTTCGCCCTCATCTGTTGATTCCAAAAGTGGCTCAGTCTCGATTTCAAAGAATAATCTTCAAAATCGCACCACCAGTCAATGGTAATTTAAAAAGAGCAACATTCACTGTGCCATTTTACTTTGAACTGGTCTTGTTTTTCTTTTCATTTTTATTTTTATTTATTTCTCTGATATTTATTACTCGCTACTATTTCTTCAAAGTGTGGTTTAATGGAAGTAGAAAAACATGGCAAAACACAGATTTTGTAGAATCTACTGATTTTTGTTCAAATCTACTGACTTTTTGGGGATCAATCTGCTGACTTTTGTTTTCTCCGTCTGGCAACACTGCGGTGGAAGCTTGGGGTCATCGCACCGGTGCCCTAGCATGTCACGACCGCGTGATTTTACAGTTCGCTTTTGAGTTGAGGATTACAGCTAAGGAAGAAGAAGTTAAAAAAATCTTTTCATGGCCCCTTTAACACAGATATGTGTGCTACAACTGACAAAAATATTGACTTTTTGCATCCCTGTAAACTTCCGGACGACCACTTGACCTCTCGGCAAGAACACCTTATATTCGGCGTTAGTCTCTTTCGATGGCGTTAACAATCATTTTTAAACCATCATGCTGTCCTTCTTGGTTTAACCCCGTCGATTGTTCATCGCCCAAACGAGGGTGAGACCGTCGTCGACGTCGTTCCTCGCCAGATGGTGAGACAATCTCATCTTGAATGGATGATTGGGTCTTGAAGAAATATGATGCTAAGCACACATGCGCTTACAATGGGGCAGTCGACCAGCAGTCATGTACCGAGGCAATCGTCCTGTCGTGGCCGGCGTAATCGGATTTTGTTCCATAGGAGCGAAGTCCGAAAGTACAAGGACGGTATACGTCCCACGAAGCGGCCGCCATCTCGGCGGCGCGGAAAACCACTCGTTTTGTCCGTGCACCTACGATACTTAGCAGCTCTTGTTGCCCGACAGTCCCCGGGCTGCAAATCGTCTCACTTTACAGAAGAAACAGGCACCGCTCCTCCAGAGGCCCGTGCCGTACCGCTATGCCATGCGTCTTTTACCACTCTTCAATGAACGAATGGAGATACCAACTAGAAACAAAGTTACCGCCCGGCGTCGCTAGCGGCACGGTTACCATGGCAACCTCCCAGGCCCAAAATGGAGATCACTATCGGCGCTTCTGACGTCGTGCATCTAGATAATTTTGCGTCGTGTCGCTACTCTGGCAGCTACGCTGCCATAATTACACAAGCGTAGCGTGATATAATGTGCTCATTGTTCGATATGATTAAAATCAATAAACAATAAAGACGAACAGGAAAAAGAATACACCCGAGTTTACTTCATGCCTAGAGTCACTAAATAAGCTGCGCTTAAAGTATCGGCACTCCGTTCAACAAAATTGTTTTGGGCGCCGCCATTTTGGGTCTTGTTCAGAGCAAACGCAACTGCCGATCGTCATGATCCGTTCCCCTTTTTGTAGTATCTTCCTCATGTTTATGTAACATTTATTGGTTCGCTGGCTTTAGACATGGGGCCATGTAATTTTCTATAGGCGTCTAAAGAAATTTTATTGGTTCCCAGTCTTTAGACTTAGGGCCATAAAAGTTTCTATAGACGGTTAAAGACAATTTATTGGTTCCCAGTCTTTAGGCTTGTGGCCATAGGATTTTCTATAGGCGGGTAAAGAAAATTTATTGGTTCTCAGTCTTTAGACACAGGGCCATAGATCTTTCTATAGCCGGCTGTAGCTGTCTTTATGGATTTCTATGGCCGACCATAGAGGGCCATAGGGGTGATAGCCTGCCATATAATTTTCCATAGACGACCATAGACCATTTTTGTATGGGCGTGTTCCTACAACCTGCTCGCCCCGCTGAGCCCAGCCGAACGACCTCTGCGGAGGCCGCCCGGGCGGGCTCTGCAAAGCCCGGCCACCTTCTCCCTTTTACCGGCGTGCGGGCCGCAGCACCAGAGGAGAGGGCTTCTCTGTGGGGAGGCATTCCTTGGAACTATGAAGCGCCGCAGCCATTTTAGCTACCGTTATTTTTAGTTGACCGTTTTTCGCGGTTACAGACAACGCCGGCTGCGCTCCATGGGACAGTTAATGCTTCCGCATTAAAACGTGTCCCACCCCAAACCCGATGCTTATCTGGTTTAGTTTGGTGTGCGACGCCTATTTGTGCCGGTAGGATGTGACTGATTGCCTATGTTTCGTTTGGACTAACTGCGTCATCCACCGTATTACGCTAACTTTACTGTAAGGAGAAAAAACAAAGATAAATAATTACCTGCACTTTGACAGCTACGTCAGACGACCTGTCGGTCAATAGGATGACTTTTGACACCCTGAAACTGGTACTTTTGTTCATGTTATGCTTTAGAGGTCCTTCAGTCCCAAAGCGTCGACGTGTAAACTCTCAGTGGGCTTCCATTCTTTGGGTGCTTAGCTTGACCCCATCACCAGCCATCTGCGAAACGAAAAGAAAATTAAATTAGGTCAACCCATTCTAAAGCAGCGAGTTTGTAGATAGAAGAAATAAAGACGAGAGACTCTAAACGGCGACAAAGCAGCCGGCATCTTCCAAACTTCAACCATGTCAACGATGGAAGCAGCAAGTAAGTATTATGCGTTGTAGAGGTTATTATGATGCTACTGTTGAACAGGTATCGGACCTATACGTTTGTCAATTCTTTATGGTTTATTGCGCCGCCGCTAATATTTCAGGTCATTCGGTAGTTCTTGAAAAAGTAGCATGAAGAGCTGGAATATATTTAATCTTTTATCCAGGGATGGTATCATTTTTGCTGACGTTGGTTTATTTGCAGATAGGTAAAAAATCAGCGTACCTACACTTGAATAACGTACCTACACTTGAACACATACAAGAAGCGTACCTACACTAGAATACATACAAAAACACGAAAGTGTTTTTGTATGTATGTGTTAATACTTTTGCAACACCAAAATAAACCGATCCCTTTCTGGGCGATTCTGGAATATTCCTATTTATGTGTGGCGGCGTCGGCATAGCCACCTGCGTCGGCGTTGGCGGACACCGGCCAAGGCGGCTCTCAGAGGAGAAGATGACGAAAGCCGACACGAGTTTGAAGCCGGATGAGCGCCGAACGCAGTATCAGGTATCACATATCTCCCCCGGCCTGGCTCCCTTTGAGAAGCAAGGAGAGCCGCCAGGACGGCGAGACGCGGTGCGAGGAGGACCGGAAAGGAGTACATCGTCGGGGAAGAGAAAGAAGAAAGGGACCCAGACGAGTCGATCCCAGATGCTGTCCGTCCGGCACACGTATGGGGGCCACGCATTGGCCTCCCGTTTCAGTTCCAATTAAAAATATAGTTAGAGTTTACAAGATCCTTCTTCTCGTCCTCTCTCTCCGCTTTGGGACGACCTGAACTCAACAGTGGTGACCCGGCAAAGAACTTCAACGCGACCAACCGAACCAACCATCATGACGGACAACGAGGCGACGAGTTCCACCGGGGGCATTTCGACGGTCGCGTTGAAGCTGCCTCCCTTCTGGCCAGCTGATCCGCAGCTCTGGTTTGTGCAGGTTGAGTCACAGTTTATGACTCGGCGCATCACATGCAGACATGACAAAGTACCACCATGTCGTGTCAAGCCTACCACCTGCCATTGCCAAAGAGGTGCGGGACTTGCTTATTTCAGCGCCAGAAGAGGATGCCTACAACACCCTCAAGGCCCAGCTTATCCGACGGACAAGTGCCTCGGAGCAAAAACGTCTTCAACAGCTCTTAACAGCCGAAGAACTGGGCGACCGGACCCCCACCCAGCTGCTGCGCCGACTGGAGCAACTCCTCGGAGAAAAGGCGACCACCATTGACCAGTCCCTACTTCGTGAGTTGTTTCTGCAGCGGATGCCTTGCAATGTGAGGATGGTCCTCGCGTCCGCAAGAGACATTGGTCTGGCTAAGATCGCTGAGCTTGCGGATAAAATCATCGAGGTCTCGGCACCGTCAACCAGCATCTCAGCAATCCAAAATAGAAGCATTCCGGATGAGATGAGCGAGCTGCGAGCAGAGGTCCACCGTCTCGCCGACATGATGGCGAAGCTGCAAGCTCCACGCGGCCGCAGCACGTCACGCGGACGCCCACAACACAAGTCTCGTTCATCGTCCCGGACGAACTCAGGTGAATGTTGGTACCACCAGCGGTTCGGCCCTGCTGCTCGCAAGTGTGAGCCATCCTGCTCCCAAGCGGAAAACGCCAAGGGCAGAGCATTAACGGTGGCAAGTGCTCCCGCCAACGCAGACAGCCGCCGAACTTTGTTCTTCGTGTCGGACCGCAGCACTGGTGTTCGTTTCTTGGTAGACACGGGAGCAGAAGTCAGCGTCATCCCAGCAACCACGGAAGAGCGCCGGCGCCCCAGCACGTCACAGCTCTGCGCCGTGAACAACACGGCCATTGCAGCGTACGGTGAGCGCTCCTTGACACTTGACTTTGGACTGCGGCGCACCTTTCGCTGGGTTTTTGTCTGCGCGGATCTTCCCCACTCCATCATCGGGGCTGACTTTCCGACGCACTTTGGACTGCTTGTGGACGTCAAAGGCCGACGCCTCCGCGACGAAACAACTCGTCTGACGGTAAAAGGAATTGCCTCGTCGCTTGCTTCCATCAGCCCCACGTTCGCAGTTACAACGGATGAGACGCCGTACACTAAGCTACTCGCCGAGTTCCCGGAGCTGACGCGTGTTGGACACGATGAGCGTCCCATCAAGCACACCGTGACGCACCACATCGAGACGGCGGGTGCTCCGGTCCACGCGCGTCCACGCAGACTGCCACCAGACAAGCTACGAATCGCCCGACAAGAGTTCGAGCACATGCTCGAGCTGGGCATTGTCCGCCAGTCAGAGAGCTCTTGGTCCTCACCCCTCCACATGGTCCCGAAGTCCACACCAGGGGATTGGCGCCCATGCGGAGACTACAGAGCCCTCAACCGGATTACAACCGAAGACCGGTACCCAATACCCCACATCCACGACTTTACAGCATCGCTGGATGGCGCTACCATCTTTTCGAGGGTTGACTTAGTACGCGCCTACCACCAGATTCCCGTTGAGCCCTCGGACATCCATAAGACAGCAGTCACCACGCCCTTTGGGTTGTTCGAGTTTCTCCGGATGCCCTTTGGGTTGAAGAATGCAGCACAAACGTTCCAGCGTTTCATGGACCAGGTGGTGCGTGGGCTGCCGTTCTGCTACGTTTACATCGACGACATACTCGTGGCAAGCACATCTGCCGAGGAACACGTCGCACACCTGAGACTGCTGTTCGCACGCCTTGTCGAGTATGGACTCGTCGTCAATGTGAGCAAGTGTGCTTTAGGGAAGCTGGAGCTTGATTTCTTGGGACATACGATCAACTCTTCGGGAATCCGCCCACTGTCCATCAAGGTGCAGGCCATCCAGGAGTTCCCGAAGCCGTCCACCAAGAAGCAACTCCGGGAGTTTCTGGGGTTGGTAAACTTTTACCGCCGTTTTCTCCCGGGCTGCGCCACCAAGCTTGCACCACTACACAGCATGCTTTCGGGCAAGACTAGCTCAGCAACCGAACTCGCATGGGATGCCTGCACCACATCGGCATTTGATCAAGTCCGACAGCTCCTTGCAACCAACACCATGCTTTCTCAACCAAAGGAAGGAGCCCCACTCTCAGTTGTCACCGACGCTTCAGATATCGCTGTTGGTGCGGTGCTTCAGCAGAACGTGAACGGACACTGGCAGCCGCTTTCCTTCTTCTCTCGGAAGCTGACACCCACAGAACAGCGGTACAGTACGTTCGGTCGAGAGCTTCTTGGTGTATATTTGGCACTACGGCACTTCCAGCACATGGTTGAAGGTCGGCAATTTTTTATATTGACTGACCACAAGCCTCTCGTCCACGCGTTCCAGTCTTTGAGACCAGACGGAGGAAGTCATTCTCAGAGAGAACTCCGACAGATGTCCAGCGTCTCCGAGCTCACAAATGACATCCGGCACATCCATGGTGCTGAGAACGTTGTGGCGGATGCCCTTTCACGAATAGGTTCCTGCACGGTTGAACATTCAGCCGCCATCGACTTCGCCCAGCTGACTGCAGCGCAGCGCGAGGACGCAGAACTACGAGAGCTCTGCACATCTCCCGGCCGGCTCGTGTTCGACGAGATTCCACTTCCCATGTGTCCCACCAACATCATTTGTGATACTTCGACAGGATCGCCGCTTCCGTACGTTCCGGAACAATTTCGTCGGCAGATTTTCGACGCCCTTCATGGGTTATCCCATCCTGGCATAAAAGCCACACAACACACTTATAACATCCCGGTACATCTGGCCCAGTATCAACAAAGACGTGCGTCACTGGGCCCGCACCTGCTTACAATGCCAGCGCGCAAAGATCCACCGTCACACGGTAACACCATTGGGAACCTTCGCCCACCCAGACGCGCGGTTCGACAATGGGCGCGTTAAGTCCGTGCTCCGGAACGCGAGAGTTTTGCGCTCTTTTCACTAAACGGACAGGAGTGCCACCGGAGACTGACACTCGAGCGCGCTCTACGTGCACCGAGAATTTCTCGGAGCGCGAGTGGCTTCTTCGCGCTCCGTGACGTCACGTAAAAAACAAGATGGCTGCGCTGCTGTTGAGACCGTCCAGACGAAAAGGCGTAGCCGTACTGCTGCCCCTTTTCAGTTGATTAGTGCTTAATCCAGCGGATAAAAACGATATGGTTTGAAAGCCAAGACAGCAATTAGCTTTCCGAAAAAGGTTTGTTCGTGCATCTCGCCTGAAAAAGGAATTCATCTATCAAACAGTAGCGTGCCGATAGCACAGCTGGCACAGCGACAGAAAAGTTGTTGAGATGAGAAGACATTCGGACCGCTCTGTCCCTTTTATAATGCTTAGCCCAGCGAATAAAGGTACTTCGATTTGAAAGCCGAAACATCAGTGAGCGTTGAGGAAAAGGTTTGTTCGTGCGTCTTGCCTGAAAATGAATTGATCGATCGAACGAGCGTGCCGATGGCTCGGCGACAGAAAAGTTGTGATGAAAAGACAGCCAGACCGCTGCCCTGCTTAGAATGCTTAGCCCAGCCGCAGCGAATAAAGATACTTAGATTGGAAAGCCGAAACAGGAGTTAGCGTTGCGGGCAAGGTTTGTTCATGTATACCGCTTAAAAACGAATTGACGAGCAATCGAACGCCGGAATCGGTGTAGCTTCCGTCGCGCTGCGAGACGGAACCGACGGAACCAGTGAATCGCTGACAAATTTGAGCGTTTCCTGCGTCGACGAGCGGGTTCAAGAATGTTGTCTTTAATTTAAGTCGGAACTGCATGCATGGTCATTAAATAGATCGGCCAGGTTCTGGCCGATCTATCCAGGTAAGCGAGTCTTCAAACCTTTCAGGAATATTAAAACGTCCGTAGAAACTTCATAACGTCGTCGTCTCTTTTGCTTTAGACTCTGCCGCTCCACACGGGCCTAATTATTTATTTTCGAAACATTTTCGGCTTCTGCCACCCGTTTCTACGGTCGGAAGGAGCTCGTGTGGCCCGTCTGCAGCCCGACGATAGTTTCTGGCCGTGTTCCAAAACTTACTCGATCTAACGCTAGAGTAAAGGTGGTTATCGAAAACCTCCTCGCGTCCAGCGTTTCTCTATTTTTGTTGTCACGTGACATAATCCGCCAGGGTAACTCGGATCCATTCGAGTAGGTTTGGAACGCAGCCTCGGTGTGTCACGCTCCTGTACGCTATGCGCCGTTTAGTTGCTGCGCTTGGAGTATGAAACTCGGAGCGTCGGAGTAGGAGTAAAGGAGCGCCGACTTAACACGCCCAATATCCACATAGATATCGTCGGACCGCTGCCACCATCACAGGGGCAAGCCTACCTGCTGACGTGCATCGATCGTTTCACCCGCTGGCCGGAAGCTATCCCGCTGCCCGACATCACAGCAGACACAGTGGCGCGCGCTTTCGTCGCGCAGTAGGATTTCGAGATTCGGCACGCCTTCGACAGTCACCACAGACCGAGGCAGGCAGTTATGAGATCCAATCTCTTCTCCAGCCTCATGAAGCTGCTGGGGTCGAGAAGGATTCGAACGGCCGCCTACCATCCCGCCAGCAACGGCATGGTGGAGCGTTTCCACCGTCAGCTCAAAGCCGCCCTCAAGGCCCATCAGCGCCAAGACTGGATGGAGGTGCTGCCACTCGTCCTGCTCGGACTGCGCACAGCATTAAAAACTGACATCGGCTGCAGCGTTGCGGAGCTGGTGTATGGAACAACCCTTCGCCTCCCGGGCGAATTCTTCGCGGCCGTGCCAGCCGCTAATTGTCCCGACCCCACAAGCTACACCACCCAACTCCAAGAGGCCATGACGCAACTCCGCGCCACATCACCCCGTCAAAGCCACGGCCCGTCTTCCTTCGTAAGCAGTGAATTGGCGACCTGCACGCATGTTTTTCTACGAAATGACACCGTGCGGAAGCCCCTCCAAGCGCCATACGACGGGCCGTACAAGGTGCTGCGGCGAGGATCAAAGAATATGACACTTGCGATCCGCGGACGCCAGGAAGTTGTCGCGTTGGACCGCGTGAAACCGGCTTATGTTGACAGCGCCCCATCTGCCACGCCGGCTACTGTCACACCCCTGCCGGAAAGAACATCACCCCCATCAGACACTCTCCCTCCTTCCGACAGCTCGTGCGCTGGCGCTCCGCAGGCAAGGCCAGAGAGCCGAACACGTTCCGGCCGCAGCGTCCGCTGGCCAGCACGACTTGGCATCACAGACCATTCGGCACCGAACGCACCCTTCCTCCGCTCACCCCACAAGACGCCCCACGGGCCCTAAAACGGCAATCAAACGCTCGCCCTGGGGAGGGGCAATCCTTTATTTTATTTTTTTACTATTTGCACAATAAAAGTTTTTATTATTTTTTCTTGGCCCTTACCGGATGTGCATACCAGGTGATTTGGGACGCGAGCAAACGAAAACTGTGCATAGGAAAAGCCAGTTGATAACTCGAAATAAGTTTTGATCTCACTTTCACGTTATCTTAGTACGGTTATCTAACATCTAAAGTAATAAAGCTAAAATGGGAAGGGCAAGTGGGCACACTGACGGTTTATTAAAGCGCTTCGCACAAACGCGCCATACGAAAATGGATTGTCACCACCGTCCGCCTCTGCTGGCAAGCAGGCGTTCGCCCGATGATAACTCCAGAATCCGCGTGTATACTGTATCTGCTACATTCTACCCTTACATCCGCCTGTTTGGCATTTTCCAGTTCTGGGACCACTGCGGGTGCTATTACGGAAAATCTGCTGCACTTCGTTAAACATTAAGCCCAACCGCAACCTGCACTACAGTCCGACGGGGCCAATCAAGAGACACCAAGGAGTGGATCCAAGGGGGGGGAGGGGGGGGGGGGGGCAGGGGTGCGACGGGGCGGCTGCCCCCTCCAAAGAAAGTAGACCCCCCTACCCCCTTCTCGGAGGGCAATTTGACATGGGTGGACCCACCGGTGCACAAGAAAGAATGGGTGAATAGTATCCTTACAAATTTTCCCGCCCCCCCCCCCCAAAAAAAAAACCGAATTCTGGATCCGCTCCTGGAAACACCAAAAGTTCATCGTCACGGCGTTCGTCGTTTTTGCGCATTTTCTATCCACGGCCAAACAAATCGCGCACAAAATAAAAGAGCGCAGGAACACGCCGGAGTCACTGTGCGTTATGCGAACGCGTGTCGTCTGCTTGTTGCTTAGAGGTTGCGGTGACGTCAGAAAGACGCCTAGCTCTGATTGGCTCTTATTGAAGAATAGTGGGTAGACCTCAAAGCAAGCTGCCTTGAGGTCTACCCACTATCCTTCAATCAGAGCCAATCAAAGCACGTTGTTCCTGACTTGACCACAACCCCTGCAGAAGAAGCAGACGAACTTGCTCTCCGCACTGGTTCAGCCGGTATTAGCAAGCGCACAAAGATCAGAGGCCGGATTCACGAAGCGAACTTACGCCAAAAAAGTGCGTAAGACAAATCCTGAGAAGAAATCGGTATTCACGAAACGAAATCGTCGTAGCTTTTGCGTAACTTACGCCAAAATCCTACGACAGCCTCCGAGGTGTCTTACGCACTTCTTAAGATCGAACTTCAAACATGGCTGCCTACGTCGCCTGGCTGCTTCGCCGCGACGAGCAGAGAAGTCTAAGGCGGGAGAGGTTGTTCCGGAGCCGCATTACAATTAGAGATGTACCGGAGCACATCTTGGAGCGCTATTACCGCATGCCCAAAGAGGCGATACTTGGACTGTGCGATGCGCTCGCCCCAAGCCTTCGCCGGCCGACGATGCGCAGCTGCGCACTACCGGTCGACGTTCAAGTCCTGCTGGCCCTCCGCTTCTATGCCAGCGGCAGCTTCCAGTCGGTCGTGGGCGATGTGGTCCATTTGAGCCAAGCTAGTGCATCACGAATTGTGAACAGCGTGAGCCAGGCCATCGTCCTCATGGCCACGGAAGGAATTCGCTTCCCCATGACGCGGAGAGCGGCGTCGCTCACCTCGTTGGGTGAGTAGTACGGTTCACGCCCATTTAGTGAAAACATTGTCAATTTCGCGTTTTTTTACTACCTTTTCTAGAAATGCACTAAATAATTGTTGTCAGTGTGTCGGCGGCGTGATGAGTCGCCGACCGCGGTTAGCCACGGTCTGCTTTCGAGGTCGAAGCATACTGCAGGTTTGGGGTGCATGCTAAACGTGCTGTGACACTCTTGGGTAAATAAAAAGAGTGGGTGACTTGTTCGGAGCAGGTATGCCGCAGCAGACAGCGAAAGCATCGTAGAGTTCCCCACTTGTAATGAGTGTTGCATGATTATGATTTAGTTTCCTCTTTTGACGACACCGAGTCGGTGAGAAACACTTGTTGCGTTAGTTTACGGGGTAAACCAACTGTGGCAGCTTGTTGAGTCGCAAGACAAGCCCTTATAAAATGTTGCGTCGTTCGGTTGGGATCCGAATACCTTTTTACGCTAGTACTGATCAAAATTTGTCAAGAACACGTACAGCTATTTTTTTCCTTCTTCTTTTCCATCATTACTTGGAGGCTTATGATGAGTACTGTTCATGCAGTAATAATTTTTGCATGCTTGTCAGGCAACTATACTTACTACATTTCCACAGATGGCAAAGAGTAAACGTTGGAGCCTCCTTGGCCCAAAGAGAGCAGCAGCGTAGCAGATGAAAGCTTTCTGCAGGAGTTGCGCACACCGGCAATACATTGTCACACGCCTCCTTCCTTCGATAATCCAATTGCTCAACTAGGGTCGTAGCGTTAGACAATTTCCGAGTTATGATAAAAAGTGTAGTAGGATAACAGCCCTGTTGTGTTTCAGTGCCTGTCCTAACATTACTTTTCGTTCATTCTGCAGGGTTCCTTGGGATTGCCGGCTTCCCGAGGGTGTTAGGGTGCATTGACGGCACCCACATTGCTATCAAGGTGTCCAAGGAGGACAAGCCTGCCTATTTAAATCGAAAGGGGTACACCTCCATAAACGTGCAGGCCATCTGCAACCCAGAGAGCATTATCACAGAGTTGACCGTGAAGTGGCCGGGGAGCACCCACGATAGCTACATGTGGAGGAACTGCGACCTCTACGATCAGTTTGCCGCAGGCACTGGTCCTGATGGTTGGCTGCTCGGTAAGTTTTTTTATGTGTGCTGTAAAGCATTGTCACACAAACAAAATTAGTGTAATGTAAGCTACAGTCAACAGACTGATTGAAAAAGGCATCCAATCATTTCAAATCGCTTAAGAGTGCCTGGAAAGCAATATTGGTTGCTTTTGAGGCACTTTATGAAAGGCACTCTTTGGTTTTGACCAAAACAAAATTTTAATGAACACCCAAAAATATCTTGTATTGGCAGTTGTGTTGTCTATTGACAAGCCTGGAGTGCAATGCCTTGGAGCACTTGGGGTTACATTTTAAAAACCATAAAAAGTAAATGTGCCGGCATGAAAGAGACTGTTGAAGCCTCTTTTCGTGCAACGCAGGAGATGCTGGTTATTCCGTCCAGCCATGGCTGATGACTCCCATTAGGACGCCGAAGGACCAGCCTGAGGAGGATTACAACGAGGCCCTCACAAAGACCCGACAGGTCATTGAGCGGACATTCGGAATCCTGAAGACGAGATTCAGGTGCCTACACAAGTCTGGTTGTTCTTGTTGTTAGCGATCAGAGTGGTTTGAAGGAAAACCAGCGATTGGTGTGTCTATTCAGGTGCCTGGACAAGTCTGGTGGGGTACTGCAGTATCGGCCGAACATCTGCTGCCGCATCATCGTGGCCTGTGTTGTCCTGCACAACTATTGCAGGCGGCACCATGTCTCCCTCGATGAACCGCTAGGTAACATTATTGCAAAGTCACACTTTGATATGTTTTTCCACGATACTTGCAGCACATTTCCTCACCTCACACTCACAGTCCTCAATGTTTCGGGGCTCCCTACATGTAAACAATACCGTAATATTCTGAGAGATTACCCATCCCCTAAAGATAGCCCATCCTGATTTGTAGCATGATTTTTAATTTATTAATTGCTAAAGTTAAACTGACTTTTGAATGCCGAAAGTTAGCTCACCCCTAGTTTCAGTTAATGTGCTCTGTTATAGGTGAGGTATCTCTCAAGATATTGTGGTAGTGTGATCACTAAATGAATCTACATTTTCAATTGCGATTTTTTTTTTTGGCATGGAAAGTCTGTTTGATTGATGCATGCGGCACCATGTCTCCCTTAATGAAATGCTAGGTAACATAATTGCAGGGTTACACAATTGAGAGGTTTCTGTTGGCCCCTTCTTCATTAGTTACATTCTTCCCAAGTTCATTGATTCTGCCGCATACAACAGCAGGCCTTTCTAGTTGCAATCACACAAATGCCAGTGTGGTGTCGCATGCCTTGCACCGACGCTCTTGTTGGATCACAGGAGCCGTCCCTTGGTATGATTTGCTAATGTCATCGTGAAACGGAGTCCAGCAGTCGTGACACTGCACTGGCCACATTTCTCATCTACCCTAGACCAGCATTGCGACGCAGAAGCAGACCAACATTACGCTGTCTAAAGAAATACTATACTTATACGAAAACCATACGCCTCTAACGTGCAAAATGCGTGCCATGAGCGAGCTCTGGAGAAGCAACGTGGCACCTCGGGAGCTCTGGCAGTGCTGTGGTACTATTTGCTTCCAAGGGCTGCGCGAGGCATGCATTGCATTGCCACAGTTGATGCCACTTGTACACTGATGCAATTAAATGATGAAACAAATTTCAATGCATTTCTATTGCATGCCTATTTTCAGTAACTAGACATAAACATTCATTATACTAATAGTCGGTGACAGGTTAAGAGTGAAGTGGAAGCTTCTCCCCCTCTTGCCACTGTAGCAGAGCAAACTCTGGAGAGGAGGTCACCTCCTCTCCAGCTTTCAATCCACCGAAGGGGAAGGAGGTGGGAGGAGCTTCCACTTCACTCTTAACCTGTCACCGACTACAGTGAGCATTTCTCGTATCAAAAAGCGATATTATTGAGGAAACTTGCCAATTACTGTCCTTTTCTTTGCAGTTGACCTGTCGGAGGACGAAGAGGAGGAGGAGGAAGAGGAAGACGAGGACGAGGAGAACAACAACGGTCCCAGAGCCACAAGAACAAGAAGAGCACGACCCATGGTAGCGGGCACAGCTGCCAGGAGTGCCCTTGTCCGCAATGCTTTTACATGAGCCAGAGCCGTGAGCCACTAGCTACTTTCACGAGCTGGACAAAAGTGGGTTTTTTAAGTGAATTTTTAACTAGTTTTTCTATTTGAACAATGACGCTCTTTAAGCCCAAGAAGAGGTATAGTTGCAACTGTTGAAGTTTTCATGTTCTGTGTCATCAAGAAAAAGTTGTGTATCACTACTGCATGATGCACGTTAAAAACCCCAGGTTAACAGTGCCACTGCCCTGGCCAAGTTGCTCATCTACAGCTAAGAGACAAGTTGCCCCTCTCGATGGCGTCCTAACATCATACTGTATAAACATTCAAAAAAAGACAATTTTGACTTTTTGTACGTGGAACATTGTCAAACCATTATTTTAAAGGAAAGAATGTATGTACTAGGCAACGTCCTGTGTATATACTTTTAAGAAATATTTATTGCACTTTAAAAAACATGTACTGCACATTAAAAAACATGTATTGCACTTTACAAAAACAATTATTGCACTTCAAGATTAGTTCACACTCTTTCTGATGCTATATTACGATTTAAAAACTTACTACTTCTCATAACCACGGCAACCAGCGATGAAATGCTCGTTGCATTGCTGGTTGCTGTGGTTATAAGTGGTCGTGAGAGTTTGTATCGTAATGTAGTGTGCGAAATGATGCAGTGTGAGTTGGTCTTCACTCTCGCTTCTCGAATAATGCCTTCTTCATTAGCCAACAATGTTGTTATCCACAAACTTTACACCGTACTTGTATGACTTAAGTGCCACAAGCTGTTGCAGTGCTAATAGTTGCCCCTGCTGCGCAAGAGTTATCTCGTCGAGCCGTGCGAGAATCGCTCGTTGGGATTCCAAAATTTCCCGCCCGGTGTCTTCGCTGCTGTCTGTAATGAAATATTGATTTGTCACTTTTTCAATATGAGTGGAAATTTTGTAACATGTATAGGTGAGCTCTGATGGCACCTGCACACATCCCCAAAGTATTAAGCTTCATGTCTTTGTACATTTTATGCAAGCTTTACGAAAGAGGTGGAACATAAGGCATATTAAAGATTATTTAAATTATTTTTCCTCTGTTGTGAAGGATCTACATGAGGCATTGAAAACAAAATATACACTGATATAGTTCCCCTGGTGGAATGAATGGGTTTATTATGCGTTACATCTCTTTCTATTGTTCTCAACAAACAACTTAGCACATTATGCTGCAAGTGAGGGTAAAGAAGCAGGTCACAGCATTAATGTATGCTGCCATAGCTGGTGAATCACGGAAACTGGGAATTGAAGCACCATATTTCACAAACATGCAGGCCAAGTCGTAACAATGAAATAGAAATAATCATCTATCTTTGTCCTTTGCAATCATATCTATCTTGTTACATGTTATACTGGGCTGTTCTAAGCATACTTACTTTGCCGACCTCTTGGGGAGTCCCAGTGCCACTCTCCGCATTCGGGGGATTGGCGATTTGGGCAGCTGCTGCCCGAGCAGCCATGGCTCTCGCTGCTGCAATTTGTCTCCCTCTGTGTCTCTGAGTGCCTTTGAAATCAATAAAAGAATTGTAGTCTCACATACCATGGGAATACCCTGTAAAGCCTTAGACCCTATCGTACGACAAGCCAATACCACCTGAAACACAAGGCATGTGCATTACCTCCTGAAACGGCATAACTAGTTGATCCAGTCAGCACCATCTAGCTTGCGTTTGCATCCATGATGCGCACATGTCGCCCCTCAGTGAGTGCAATGCTGGCGTGCAGGGTCACCACATTGCCACATACTCTTGTTGAGCTTTGCCATGTATTCTGCTTGGGGTGGGTTGGAGACTTGCTAGTAATGACGTCATGCACGGGTGGTATTGGACAAACACTGATATTTGCTTGCCCACCACAGACTACGAAAAGTCAAATATGACATTAATAAAGAAATTTCCAGGAACCTAGACATTTATTATCAAGGTTTTCTGTTGTTGTGCAGACCTAAATAACAGCACCGTAATAAGCAAAAATGGGAACCAGCTAACGTGGGGGATTACTGAGGCTGAGAGGAGAGCCAGGTTAGATGACAAACGTGCGAGCGTTTCTTATTTAGTTTCATTGGGGACTATCTTGCGACTAAGAGACGCTAGCAAAGGGTTTTGAATTGTTCCATTTAACGGCACGGAAGAGGAAGAAGAAACATACCGCTCGGTTGCTAGCTAACACTGTGCAAGTGTTCTCTCTTGTGAGGGGGCGGCTTAGGTCTAGCACATTTATTCATACGACAGCTCGTTTCGCGACTGTTTTTCTTTAGGAATTTGTCCCATCCTTTTCTGCTTACCGTTGCTCAAAGAAAACTAACACATCACTTGCCCTTTATGATCATTTCAACAACTAATTCCACCCCAGGCAAACTCTGGGGATTTTGGAAAGAGATAGTCGATACTTTCATGTTTCTAAAAGTCCGCTTCTCGCTAGAATTCCTTTTTGAGGTATCAAGAAGAAGACTATCACAAGCCCTAATTGAAAGTTCCTTTCCTATTCCCCTATACAGAACACGGTTTAGCGACTGTGAAGGACGCGATGTTTTAAAACGAGTGAAACAGAATGTGCGTATCTCCAAGTGCTAAAACATTTTTCTTTAAGTTGCACACATCAACGCTTCCAGTAAAATGGTGGCTCCAAGAGCGGGGTTTTTGTACCGTGGTCGGTTGATTGCCGTTTATGCCACCGACCAGAAACCATAGAACACTGCTTTATCTACTGTACAGATGCAGTTTTCTTCTGGGATGTCCTGCAACGAACTCTTAAGAAGGACATAGACTTTACAGACCATAGTATTCGTTTTCTATACGTCCCCACCGAAACAAACATTCCTTATGACTTATTCATGCTGATAGGCCTACACAGCCTCTGGAGATGCCGGATGATTGACAGGAATGCAGACACACCACGAACCACTAAATCCATTTTTCTAGAAGAAATATCTAAAGTAAGAAGTGTTTATGAAGCTCACCAACCGGTGCCTGAATGGTTCCCCTTTTTGATGCGTGCTTAAGACTTCCAGATTTTTAATATCTGGAAATGGTTGAGATTACTGCGTACTTAGAAACGCTGTTTGTTACTGTCTGTGAAGTGCCATGAGTGAAAATGTGCTCCAGGACTGTGGTTCAGGAAAACAATCATCTTAACTTTTCATCTCATTTCTATCACTGTGTGTATAGTCATATTTTCACCTTATGACCTTGTAACCTGAATTTTAGCGCAACCTTCCATGTATTAAAGAGAAAAAAAGGATCGGTGGCCGAGTGGGCTAAGCGCACACCAGCTCGACGCGCGTGGAGCGAAAGCTCGCGCTGCAGAACTCAGGGATCCTGGGTTCAAGCCCCACCCCTGCCCGTTTCGATCTGGATGAGCATCGTACCGGCGTGCGGTCGTGTATCACTACTGCGTGGTGCACGTTAAAGATCCCAGGCTAGCGGTTGTACCGCACTGGCTAAATTGCTCATCTACAGCGAGTGACTCGTCGCAGCTTTAAATGGCTGACCAACTACATGCATCGCTGTATAAATATCCCCACAACCCAATTTTTTCCTCTCTTGTGCTACTGTTTTTTTAAATGTGATTGTCTTGTGCGCTGTTACATCCAAGGATGAACAATCAAGCCTCCATCTTAACAAGACAAAATAAGCTATTCGACAATCTTTCTTCATT
The DNA here is from genome assembly GCA_037355805.1 of Ixodes ricinus. NCBI lineage: Eukaryota > Metazoa > Arthropoda > Arachnida > Ixodida > Ixodidae > Ixodes > Ixodes ricinus. The sequence continues at coordinate 8,231 of JAZHYW010024923.1, read as the reverse complement.
ACTGAATTACATTCGCTGTTGAGCTTGCAAGGCACTGCATACAACATTTTCACAGGACCAGTCGATCACCTGTCTGATTGCCTGGCCCTGGACATGAGTATGCAGAAAGCTTTATCAGATGATGCAAGACCAACAGTGGCTGGTCCAACAGAGTTTCTTTTTAGGACATTTTTTATCATTATTTTTTCCCGATTTATTTCTGGAAAAAACCAGCTCGGGGGTTAATTTTTCGGGCTTATTGGTGTATACGCCAAAAACATAGAACCCTAGCTAGAGTAAACCGAATTGAGCATTCCTGTGTGAAACAATGAATGTTCTCGTGTGCAATGTGAACATTTTTATACACCAACATTTAACCATAGTGTGGTTCATAGTAACTCACTCTGGTCAGACAGCTGCGTTTCCACAGTTTCGCTAGAAAAGAAGTAACGGAAGGTGTCACTGCACATAGAGATCATACTCTTTTTTTCATTGATCCCCTTACCTTGCTAGGGTCATGTCACCCATATCTGAAGCGCTACTCGGCCCAGCATCTGAATCTATAATGAAAACTGAAAATGCATTGCAATCATCTCGCAAACTCGTGAAAACTCGACATTAGAACTCACCTGCAGGGGAGATCACTGTAGGGGAGATCACCTGCGAAGTGCGGGGGGACGCAGAAACATCTGCATGGATAGTTAGATCACGCAAAGCAAACGTATCACTTAACAGCTTTTCTTATACAAGTGATCGACAATGGCCCTGGGTTGAAACTCTGTTTGAGCTCGCTCTCACGGGCTTTGTCAAGAACTTAGGACTCACCCAACTGCTGCACCCCGATGTCAAACCCGCCGTCGATGCCGAGTACAACATCATCATGGAGGAGGCTGATTACGCGCTCTTCGGCGCCGGTAAGCGGTGGCTCCCCGGGCCACCCCCGTCGCATTCTGACTTCGCCGTACAGCGGCCCCTGCGCAAAGCGACATGGTGATAAACACAGATTCTAGCTGTACAGAAAATATGCCGATTCTTACCGCGAATCTTGTTGGCGCTTTTGTGGTCGGACCACTTCTTTTTTATTTCGGCCACATCTCTCCGGATCCCGGATACAGCGAAAAGCGACGCGGTGATTCGGTCCCACGCCCGCTGCTTCGCCCGGGCGCCGTGCGGACCGTCACCTTTTGCGTCAATCGCTACTTTGTTGGCCTCGTAGCCGTCGACCAATGCCTCGATTTCAGCGTCCGTAAAATTGGGCATTCGAACGCGTTTTTGGGGAGGTTGCGCCGACATGTTCAGCACGGAGCGCATATGAGCGAGCACGTTGTCGCGCTGGTTCTTCAAACAACACGCTGTGATGGAGCTCTCCGATTGGCTGTTGGAGCTGCCCGACACGCTGTCGCCATAGCAACAGCTCGCTCTCGCAACACTCGGGAACTGGCGAGACACCGGAAGTCGTCATTCGAGCGTAAGAAGATTTCGCTTTCCTCCTCTCACTTAAGAAGGCGTTCGTGAATACCGATTTCGCCTCCTCTTACGATGTGCGTAACTTACGAACTTCTTAGCTAAGTTGTCGTAGCCTAAGAAGCTCTTCGTGAATCTGGCCTCAGAAGTCTCGACACGATGTTTTTTGTTTCGTTTTTTTCATTGTTTTATTGTTTTAATTGGATCGTGGCTTGCGTTGCGGTTAGACTTAAAAGTGAAACGGAACCTAGAAGGTTGGCGCTCAGAAACTCGCGGTTATCGTGAAAATAAAGACCTTTCTAATAATCGCCTTCTGCGAGCCACCATCTTTGTCTCCGGGGCTCTGGAAGGTGTTGTGAGCGTGCGCAGTAGCGCTCTTCCGCGAAATGTGAGAATATGCGTCCACAGGCCAGTGACTAAGCATTCTAGAGCCCAGCTCTTAAACGCCTCTTTCCGGCTTAGCGGCGTTGCCCGTCGGCGTAACCGCGCGTTGCATTATAAGGCGTTTCCCATAATGGCGTCACACGTCACGTCACGTGTGATATCACGAGAATCACGAAGGTGGCCTCGTGAAGGTCACGACGAAGGGCATGACCTTCACAGTGACCTTCACGAGTGATGTCACGAGGGTCACGAGTGACATATCACGAGGGAGGAGAGAGGAATGGGGAGGAGAAGGAAAAAGGGGGAGGGGAGGAGAAGAGGGTACGGAGGAAGAGGAGAGGATACCCTCCTCTACGTACGCTCCCGTCCTTCTCCTCAAGAGCTGCGCTCTAATTCGGCATTCCAGGTAATTGTAAACGTCTATCATTTTTTCGCCTGAGTGATCAAGTGCCGGAAAGGTCTATAAATGAACCTACGTACGAAGTCTAGTAGCGGTGACGAATGGGCTAGTTGCTAGTTCATTTTAACGGGTAACTAACAGCGCGTGGAGACGGACAGAGTAGATAACGGAATAGAAACACGGCGCTGACTTCCAACTGAGCTTTAATGAATCTGACAACGAGTGTAAATGAAAATGTTTCCCGAACGAAAAGCCAAGCAAGAAAACGACACTGGAGAAGTACAACGCCTGTTCCTGAGAGTCGTCTGCGCGCTCTGTTCTCATATCTAGAAAGAAACATACACTCACTACTTTCCGACGAGGCAAGTGACGGTGCATTAACACATTCTGACCCCACCTGTCCGATAAGGCGTGCATCTATAATCTCACGCGAAACTCTTTTTGTTTACTGATGACCGTGCATCTTTCGATGGGTGGATTATATCCGCAGTCGCGGCAGCGCACACCATAATGCCCTGACACAACCCGTAACACAATATACCAGTGCCCTCCACTCATTAAAACAGCGTCCTGTCTGCTTTATGTATCTGCGGCTTCAAGACAGGGGAACAGAATACACAACTTCCACAACGCATGTCGCAAACTGGTTTTGGTGTTCCGTGGTGCACACTCGTTTTTCTCTTACATCAGAATTCACTATGTTACAAATCCTAAAATGTTTGTCCGGAGCAGAGAAGACCACGTGAACACCGACACGACGTCCCACTTTCTCCAGATTATGAGAAACTTTGGGTTGGTATTTTAATGCTCTGATATTTCTGTCATTTTTTCTTTTTCTTTTTCTGTTAGTTTCTACATTGCTTTCGATGCGTCTTCTCTTCAGTAGAGTCTCTGCAACCGCAGTTAGGGAGTGCGATGGGTAGTTTGCGGCCATGAGTCTTAATTCTTCATTTTTAATACCATCCTCGACCATGTAAAAGCAGGATTTATAAAGAGCCACAGAAACGACAAAAAGACGCAACGCTTTTTAAGGCGAAAGCGTTAACTGCCCCATGGAGCGATGACCTCGTGTTCTGTAGCAGCGAAAAACGGCGCCTAATTTCCAATTGGCTGAGCGAAACGGTTCCTAAATTCTTATTGGCTGCGACGCGTCATGTCACTCCACAGCAACGGCGTCATAGTTGCTAAGGAGCCAGTCGAACTGCTGGCGCGCAGCGGGAGGGGGGACGCGGGTATGCGCTGGCCTGACGTTAGGCCTAACGTTACGCCTAACGTTACGCTATGAAGCCTAACGTCGTCAACTGGTACCCGCAGCTATGGCGGTGATGATGATGAGAGGACACGTGATTTCAGCACGTGCCGCGCCAAGCTTCCTACCCCCGCCGCTGCCAGCAGCGCAGCATGCGGTCGCCAGAAAGACAGGGCGGTCTGCGCGGCGCACCGCCGCACTCCCTGCCGGCGCTGCGGCCGCTTCTGCTCCTCTCGGCGCCGAGAATGCTTTCGCATTCACAACTTATAAGTGCTTAGGTGTCCTCGAAATATTTTTCAGACTATTTTACTCTCTTCAGACCTCTGATCTGCTTGCAGCTCTCATAGAGCGTGTAAAACCTATCACCCATCGTGTTATGAAACTCTAGCGAGACAAATTTGGATGCGACCCGTTTGCCGTGATCCCTAACACCGCAATAAAAATAACCTCTCTTTTGAACAAAAATTTACATCGAGGACGGCTTGCAGGAGTGAGGCGCTCCGAAAGACTCTCTATAACGCCTAAAAAATTATATAATACTTTTTCTTTTACATCCTGTGTTTTATTGTCCGAATTTCATGTAAAAACCGTCATGAAGGACCATTACGTCAATTTCTCCGCTAAATTTAGAGGAGAAACTTACTTCACGGGACCACGTCATCTGACCCCAAGTCACGTGATGTAAATGATCTCACTAAATTTAGTAGGTTTAGGTTAGGTTATGTTATGTTAGGTACACTAAAAAAAAAGTAGTATTTACTGGGTGAAATCTACTAAACCGCTTGTTACATATGTTACTAGGTACCTAGTAACCGTAGGTGGTAACGGTCAAGTTAGTAACGGTTACTAGGTCAAGAACCTAGTAACGGTTACTAACGAACCCAGTATATTTTACTACGCTTAGCTAGTAACTGACACTAGCTCTCACAAGACCCAGGTGGTGCTAGCCAACGTCCAATCCGATGATGAGCGGACACTCGCCACCAGCTCGTTAGGCCTATCCTCGGAGCAGTCCACGTCCACTCACACACTCGCCCGGTCAAGCGCTCTAACGTTAACTATGCACACCAACACGGGAACACGATAACAGCACGCGACACACGGAAAGACGGCAGGTTCGGATCACAGAAATGAGCGTCTCGCAAACAAACTGCTACTGGTACCAAAGGGACTCCTTCGAAGCAGTCACGGGACATCAGGAATCACGTGACCACCTACGTGCCTCTTGCCCCCTCCTCCGGCCGAAAGCTACTGTAACTGATCATTTGGCAGGGTGCATATTGCATGTTTTCCACATACCTTGCAGCTTTGCGTTCGAGGTTCCAAGAAAGAAACCGAGGGGTTCGCAAATGTGTGCACCAAAGCGTGAGCCATAGTGGGCACAACAAACGGAGCAGCAGTTTAAGGGCAAGACAGCAAGATATACAAAAGAGAATGGGCATAGAAGTTCCTCTGGAGCTGGTACAAGATGTACCTATACAAGATGGAATAGTGAGTACGCCATGTTGGCACGCTTGCTGAAGCTCAAGGCCGCTGTTGCTCTGGACCTGGCAGAAACAGATATCGTTGAGGACTTGACCGCAGACGAATGGCGTCTTGTAACGGCCTTGGTGTCAGTGCTGCAACCAGTTGAAGGAGCCACAACAGCTGCTTGTGCCGAGTCTTTCCCAACACTTTCTATGGTTGTTCCACTTGTTCACTGTGTGAAGATGTTGCTTTCTGAGGGCGCAAGTGGAACTCAAAACAAGGCAATTGCCGAGACTCTTCTCAGATACGTAAAAACAAGGTTCCTGGACGTAAACACGAAGGAACCTCGTGCCCTCGCCACCTTCCTTGATCCTCAGTTTAAATACAGCTGCTACAAGGAAGAAAAAGAGAATGTAGAGTTCCTTCAGGCAGCTCTTGCAAAAAGTTGCAAACAACAGAGCGCCATCAGTTTTGCTCAGCAAGTAAAAAGGTTAAAAAACGTAGGGTACCCACCTAACCTAATTTTGAGCTACTGTGAGAGAATACTTTAAAAAAAGTAAAAATAACTAACCTACAAAGGGGCAGCCAGACAAATAAATTTAAAAAACGTGTACATGTGATTCCACCTTGGCATAAAGTTTCTCACAACATTAAAAAGATAGCTAGCAGATACGATATAAGCGTTGTTTTTTGAGCCCCTTGCAAGCTCTCAAAAATCTGTCCGATGCCTACACGGCAGAAAAAGCACCCTGCTCTAAGAAGCACGCAGTAGGGTACACTGAATGTGTCACCAATGTTGTATACGAGATACCGTTAAGCTGTGGAAAAGTTTAAATCTGACAAACCGGTCGCTGTTTTAACGATAGGGCACGGGAACATAATCTTTCTGTGCGCAACAACGCGGGGGACACCTTGCTGACCACTGCAGGCGATGCGCTGACTGTAGCCTCTTTTGGCTGCAACAAAGTTTTTAAAGAAAGCAAAAGATAAAACCCAGAGAGAGATTATAGAGGCGTTTTACATCAAAAGGAAAAGATGACCACTGCGTTAGCATGCCTTCTCCTTTTCTGCTCCAAAAATAAGTTACTTTTCTAGATAGCTACCTGTGAGAGTGGTGATTGGTTGTATTATAGGTGTGGCAAACGTTTGTGTGTATATAAGTGACAATGTATTTTCTAATAAAATCAGTTGTGGGTCAGCGCCCGTCCTGCCGTCATTTGTGTCTTTATTGTCCTTGTTTTGTTTGCGATTTTTAATCTTTTAAATCGAAATTTCCTGTTTCTGTTTTGGCCGAGTACTTCCTCCTCTCCGGCGTCTCTCCCTTCATACTTTGCACCCGTCAAAGCACCCGTCGCAGTGGTAGCTGTTCCGTGGGTTCGTCGTTTCGTTCTGTTTAGTTCCTGATGATGGTGTTGGTATCGTGTTGGCGTGTTGACAGAATCATCTGTTGCTTGCCTAAGTTTTGGTCCTGGTCGGCAGAGGAAATGTCTTATGCAGTGTGTGTGACACTAGCTCGGCAGTCCCAAACACAAACTAAGAGGTCCGTGCCGTGTTCAAAAACTTAAGAAATTGCAAGAGTCGCGGTGTTAATGGATTTAACATTAACGTAATCAGGTATGCTTTTGAAATAATTGCGCCAGTATTAACGTATATATTTAACGCGTCCCTCTCAACTGGTTGTTTTCCAAACGCTATACAGGTTGCCAGAGTTGTGCTTATATTTAAAGGCGGCAATAAGAACATAATTAAAAATTATGGACCGGTTTTTTTGTTATAAATTTTTTTTTCAAATGTCCTGAAAAAAATAATGTACCACAGTCTTTCTTGTTATCTAGAAAATACACCTACTCTGCTTTTCAACGCGGTTTTCGAAACAAGCGTTCAACTGAAACAGCGCTGTTAATGCAAAAAGAAATATTATAATCTACCGAGGATAGAGAGCTTATTCTATGTGTGTGTGTTAAGTTTTCTAATGGTTTTTTGTTTAATTAATAATAACATACTATTAAAACGTTAGAGCACATGGTATCCGAAAAATTGGACTTAACTTTTTTATCATATTTGGAATATTGAACGCAGTTTGTTAGCATAAATAATTATAATTTAGAAACCAAAAGAGCTCTGACTGGGTTGCTTGGGCTTCTGTGTGACCTCTTCTCCCTTGGGAGTGTACTTGGCCCTCTGTTGTTTATAATATTTATTAATGATATCGAGCAATGCGCACCAAACGTTAAGTTTATTTCATATGCGTACGGTTTACTCTTTTTACTAATGGCCAAAACTTCTGAGATAGAAAGTACAACGGCAGCTGTACTCTAAAACCTTCACTTATGGGCGCAAGTTAATCAACTAGAAATAAACATACACTAAACTAAATGCGTACTTTTTAGGGCACGGAATCGTCAAATTTCGTTACCTTTAAATATCACGATAAATTCATCTTCTTTACAGATTGCTAAATCCGTTAACATTCTTGGTGTCATTTTTACTGAATCGCTTTCTTGGAGTGAGCACGTTTAGTATATCTACCGAAAAGTTTGCAAAGCGATAGGAATAATATCTAAAACTCGTTTTATGTTTCCCACGCGAGTGAAGTTGCTCTTGTATTATTCTCACATCTATACACATTACGTGAACTGTCACCTGGTTTAAGGAGCAACAACGAAACAAAACTTAAAACACTGCTACTAAATGTTTCTTTGCATTTTTCAGAGGAGCTTTTTCAAAAACATAAAGCTGTGACAAATAATCATTTATACAACTATCGTTTGATGGGAGTCTACAATACGGAAGCAAGACAAAATAACAACTTTTTTCTTTTCGTACTGTCGGGCTTGGTAAGAACAAACCAGACGTTTGAAACTAGACATAGCGAGAACTGGTGCTTTTACTACTCCTCGTACTAATTATAGACTAACCTCTTTAAAATTTACACTAGCGTCGCTTTTAAGTGAGCTATAAGGTGAAAATATTGACGTTACTAAAAAATCAGAGGGCGTGCTACGTGATAACGACTTCTTGGTAGCTAATCGATGTAATGAGGTGTAGTATCTTGTTTTTTGCTTGTGTTGTCTGAAATTGTGTCTGCTGCTTTCCTACCACACGGGGTAAGGTTTCGTCAAGCTGCAAGCCATGCATCTTTTTCTCCTATCTCCCTCCTTTGGATATAAAAAATCAAGATAAATTTTTTTATAGTTATGGACGTGACATTGAACGTCATTTCGGCACGCGTCTCGCTTAAAATTTTTTGAATCTACAACAAAGGCGAGCTGGACATTCCTCCGTCTT
>JAZHYW010024921.1:0-61095 GCA_037355805.1 Ixodes ricinus | reverse complement strand
TCACCGGAAAAGACTAAATACCTCATCTTTGGCAAAAGAGCCCCGGCTGTGGTGGCCTTGACCTTTGACGGCAAACCGATCGAGAAGAACGACGAGCACAGAGTCCTGGAGTAACTGTGAACGTGACGAACAACGCGACAAGCTGGATCCGAAGGATGGAGAAGACTTGGAAGCAGGGGACGTCGATCGTACGAAGAATTGCGCACAGGCTGGAGGGGCCGGCGAAGCAGTGGCCCGAACGCTAATCCGATCACTGTTGGTGTCGAGAGTAATGTACGGCATCAGGTACTACCATCTCGGAAAAGAGATAGGTCCCGGTTAGAAAGACTACTGAACGACGCCAGGAGGTGTATGGCAGGGCTACCTAGGAACGTCGAACTCACGAAGCTCCACGAGTGCGTCTCTTTTCCATCCTTTAACGACCTGCGAGAACACCAGGAACAGGCCTACGAACTAAAGCTTATGCAGACGCGACCGGGGAGAGAAATCGCCAAGCTCTCGGGACGAAATTTCGGAGACCTCCCGGACTTTCCAACGCAATTGGCGCCATGGGAGCGAGCAGCCGTCGTTTCGACCGTGCCGATCCCAAAGAAGATGGGTGCGGATCAGCCGGAAACACGGAGGCGGTACGCGGACAAGCACCTAAAGAAAGTGGAGGAAATGGTAAAAAAACTACCTCGAGGCGACCGTTGTGTACTACGTGGATGGTGCGGCGGATGAAAAATCGCTGACGGCGGCGGCGGGAATCAACCTGCGAGGCGGGGGGACGTGGGCGGTTCCCCTGGAAGCCGAGACCCCGGATGACGCGGAGTCGCAGGCGGTCCTCACGGCTATGAAGCACGCCTACTCCGTGGCTTCGAGTGGATTTCGTTCGTGGCACGATACCTGCAGCCTAAAAACAAGTACTTCAAGGCTTCAAAGTCGCTCCAGCTCAGATCTAAATAGAGCAGATGCTCGCAGAGTATGCTCGCTCGCGTTCGTCTCAGATTCTGCATAGCTGAAGACCTAAATCTTCGGCGACAGACGGTCAGAGCGCACAGGAATGCCCAAGAAATCCGAGAACGAGCGTCAAATTCGAGCGCTACGGATTGGATTGTTTTGGCTGAATACATCCAACTACATTTATACTGCTTTTAGATTGTCTTTTGTTTTAGCCGGCTCGATTGGGATTTACCTTAACCATTATTTGTAAACAAAAAGTACTCGCTAAACGCATGTTTTGCGTTTTTTAATATTTTTCTTTTTTGATTATTACGCTCATAAGCCGCATTGGCGCTGCCAGCGGGAAACGTAAGCGCTGCGCATGCGTTGCGAAACGTCTATTCCATATGCCGTCGACGCCAACCTTTAGCGTTTGGGTCCCCCAATTTCTTAGGGGAACCCCAACTTTGGGGCCCCTATTTTAAAACTCTCCATTATAAATACTTACGTAGAGTTGAGGCTGGTTCATACGAAGTTCACACAGCCCCGTTTTCTCAAGTTACGTTACATTACGAAAGCTTACGTCAACTTACACCACAGTCACCGGAAAATCTGTGCTTCCTATAAAGCGCGGCTACCAGTTCAAGGAGGTAGCCTGGCACGTGACATTTGAGACAGGAATGTTTCGGTGACTTATGCGTAAAATAAGAAAACGTAAGAAAACGGTGCTGTGTGAGCTGGTGTAACTGGATCGTGGGAACGTAGCTGCCAAGCTTCTCGAATGGTCACCTTTTTGGTTCATGAAATGAGCAATTTTTACACCGTGCCTGTTAAGGGCTGTTTCCCCAGTTTCGTGTCCGGGGAAAATAAATCTCGACACAAAACTCTGGATAGCTACCGCCATCTATGAGTGACCACGGCAACCCGACAACCGGATTGCCGGCCGTCTGGTTGCCGCCGTCGCTCATAGATGGCGGCAACCTTTCCAGCCTTTCCACTCTGGCTTGCCGACTTGCGGCCGGCCTTTACTTTCTTTTTTCGTCCTCGTCTGTTTTTCGCGCCGTTTCCTGCGTTCTTATCAGTTGCCGTTTGGACTCACGATGGGTCGGCCGCGTGCCCTTTCTTCGGAGGAAGAAGAGCGGGAGCGGAAGGAGCGGCGACGTGCGCAGCAGCGCGAAAGGTTCCGCAACCGCCGCGAAGCCGCTATCGTCTCAAGTTCTGCTACGTCGAGCGCTTCATTGCCACCATAGTGCAGCTTTGCTGCTCTTCCTTCTTCACTAGAGTGAAAAGGCTGAAAGTTTTTCCTTGACCTTTCCATTCTTGGTGAGCCGGTCGAAATTCGCTGGTGACGGGTAACTCTCTAGAGACGTTATAAAGCGTACATATTCGTATCGCCACCTCATGCGGCGTGGAACCGGCAATCGCTATGGGTGAAAGTTATGTAACGCACACTGCGTTATACGGTATGTCTCAAGATATTTTTGTCGCTCGCTATATCATGTTGCCTGGAACGCATCTTCGACTGGTGCATTTACGTCCTATATTCCGCCCCTACATCAAAAATGACATCCCGAGGCGGCTAGAGATAACGTCACAAACGCCCGCGTGTCACGTTAGAGAGCCTTAGAGTGTAGACACTCTCCAATTCTATCCGTAGGGGGAGCGTTTTCAATTTAATGGTGGACGCCTCCCGCTATTTCTGCGGCGTTTTGCGCGGAGACTGGTCGCAAGTGCGCACGCGCTGCGTTGTCGGGCGGCACGTAAGAGAGCGGGCAGAAAAAGCTGGGACGTTTGCAGACGACCAATGCGTTCATCCCCTCGCAGCTCGTATGGCAAACGCTACCCGTAAACCACGTGACCTCGATCGAGAAGTTGGAAGCTCTCTGTAATCCACGCTCTCTATATGTCACGTTGTCGGACGTCGCGATCCTGGCGGTTGGTGCTAGGAGCCCCGCTAAAAGCGCGAGCCAACACGAGTGGCGCTGTCATCGCCGCGTTCCAACTCCTGCCTATCGAAGCTTCCGTCGACTGCCAAAGCTGGCGAGCGACCTGCAGCGGAACAGTCGTCTGCCACATCCACACCACCGCTGCTGTGACACCGCCAGGATCACTGCTACTGCCAACAGGACACCTTTATGCGTCATTAGGCGGAAACCGAGCTACCACTCCTTAGGATGCGCTGAAGCCAACGTTACTAAAACACTCAGTTCGGGAAAACTCACCCTTGAAACCCGGACCACTCGCGTCAACCGAGACCAAACTAAATACGATAGCAGCGCCACCCTTTAGTGACTAGTCAAAACATGAAAGTTCATTTATATTGCTACTGGGAAATGGCTTTGCGAGATGGCGCCACCGGCCCTTAGCGCGACTCGACCTGAACCGATAGGTTCAGACGTGCAGTTCCCGGAGTGGCCGCTGCGGGAGAAATGGCGGCGGTGCAATCGCCACTAGTTCGGTTCTCGGGTACGGATCAAAGCCACTTTCTCAAACCAGGCTCTATGGCAGTTTCCCAACAGAGTTGTTCTAGTTACGTTGGCTGAACAAGACCATGTCGAAGACGCCTTCCAGGCACCATAGTTATACGTCGTGTTCCATTCATATAAAACACTGTCCTCCGTACCAAGGTGACGCATGAAAAAAGGACACGGAAAAGCTTGAAAATGGAAGGCGCCTGAACGGTTTCTGGCCAATCGTTAGCCGTCTTTTTGACTCTTTTTATACGCAATCTTGATTTAAAATAAATGTGACATTTCCAACCTTCGGCAGAATCTTGTCCCAAATGTCTCCGGGGAGGAGCGTTCTTAGGGCTCCGGAGATGGCGGCAGCAAAGCGGGCGGCTTTTCCTTCAGGAGTTTCTCCAGAACCACACATGACTCCCGGGCCCTGTGAAGGCACCAAATCGTTGGATTAACGGCACTCACTACGAATAGGTAATCTCCGCCTCCATTTTGTCAGTTAATGTGGTTGGAGGGTGTGCGAGTTTTGTGCGAGTCTGGGTGAGCTCAACTGATCGTTTCAGAAAACAACAAACAAATATGTTTCTTTGTGAATCTCGTGGTGTCACAAGCTAATGTCCAAACGCGTATACGACTCCGCAAAAGATCGCGATGAAGCGCTATACCAACACATTTTAGAGATAACTCTACAACGCATGGGCACCTGGTACTGCCAATATCGCTGGCCAAACTTGGTGCGCGCCAAAAAATCTGGCACGTGCTAATAAAAAAGAAAAAAGAGAAAACAGGGATGTGAAAACCAAATACGCAGGCAAATAGACAACCGTTGTGTTTGACTTCCTTTTTTTTTCTCTCACGTCTTGGGGTTTGTGTGTGTGTGTGTGTGTGTGCGTGCGTGCTGTTGCTGTTTGCAGTAGTCTTTTAGCGGTTGGCCTGTCTGCTATCTCTTATTTTACACATGCTTATTGCACCACTGACGGTTCCCTTGTAATCAATGTAAAAATGAGACGTTTACGATTCCCTGTAATGCCGAATTAGAGCGCAACTCTTGAGGAGGAGGAGGGGAAAGTACCGAGAGGAGGGTATGCTCTCCTCCTCTCCTCCCCTCCGCTCTCCTCCTCTCCTCCTCCCTCCTCCTCTCCTTCTCCCCTCCTCCTTTCCCCGTCCTCCATCCTCCTCCCCTCCTCCTCCTCTTATTCTCCTCCCCCCACCTCCACCTCCTCCTCCTCCATCCCTCCTCCGTCGTGACGTCACTCGTGACCCTGGTGACCCTCGTGACGTCACTCGTGAAGGCCTCGTGAAGGTCGTGACCTTCACGTGGCCTTCACTGTGAAGGTCGTGATTTTCGTCGTGACCTTCACGAATGACCTTCGTGGCGTCAATCTAGACCTTCATGATGTCACTCGTGATGTCACGTGTGACGTCATTATGGGAAACATCCCATAATGCAACGCGCGGTTATGTTGACGGCGACGGCGTCGCCGCTCAAGCGGGAAATGGGCGCTAAGAGCTGCGCTCTGCAATGGCTATACTCCGTTTCAGCGTTACTTGAGAAAAAGTGAAGGCTACCACCCCCGTGAACAACTCAGAGGTACGGAGTGAAGCGTGACAGCCTCTGAGAGGGTACGAAGCAGGAGGAGGAGGGGTATACCCTCCTCTCCGCACCCTCCCCTGCTCCTCCTCCTCAAGAGCTGCGCCCTAATTCGGCATTAAAGGGAATTGTAAGCGTCTTTCATTTTTTCGTCAGAACAAGGTAAGTGTATTCCTTGATTTTTTTCACTACAAACTTCCACCACCTGCTTGCACCTCTGTAGTGATTCGCAGCGCGATACGTTTAAAAATCGAATTTTGAGGGCCGTCTAAATTGCGTTAAAAGCGTTAGTCTACACCGTAAAGGTCCTATTAAAATATCAGTAACCAAATCACAATGATATTCTGATTTGCTCTTGTTCGAATTTGTTGGGGTAGCAGTCGTGTACAATCGAATCAGAGGAAAGTTGAAAACTAGAACTAATATATCTACTCATGTATAATTACTGTGTCGTGATCTCTACGGCATATCGGTTTAGTGGTCAGATTATGACGCAGTTAAGTTGGATCAGGTTGTTGTTTTGCTGCCGAAATAATTAGGTTGGATTTTTTCATAATTCATTTGTGGACTTCAAAGCGTTATTTTGGTTCGTGCATAATTCACTCATTAGCCTGAATACCACATTAACGTACGTAAAGCGGGGTTAAGACTAAAATTATAAAAGTTTCGAAAGTCATCAGCCACAGTGTTCGTCCTGATAAACTCACGAGGAGTAAATTTTGGTTGAAATGTAAGGCCAGTGTATATATGAGCTTTTTTGTCGGCCCTGTTATGTTGTAATAACAAACGTAATCTAATTTTTCACACAGCAACTTTGTAAAGCAATATTTTAGTGAAATTTTAAGTATAAGCTCTCAAGCTGATTGTAGATGCTTCCAACAATTGCGACGTAAACTTAAAACTGTACTTATTTTGTTTCATGCACTAATTAAGAGAGAGCGCCTGCCTGAGCATTTTCGTCTCTCCGAAATTTTTCCTAAACATCTGCGGAAATCTGCGTGAATGTAACAAAACAATCATGTTTCGTTTTATTTGCAATGCACTTCTAAGCTTCTCCCTCGTGAATATTCTTGTTTATTTGACTTTCGTGCCGTTTAAAACATTGTTTCATCGAGTTAGAGTTCAAATGTTTTTTATATTATTGAAACGTTCGAAAACTATCTTACGAATAAAATTAACGTACCGTTGGAAGACATCCGTCCAAATTGTCCGCTTGAACGGTTTTTGCACTAGTGAAGAGAACAGTTGCTCCCAAAAGAAGCACGGCTGTGGCGATAGGAAAAAGAAATGCACAACCTTAATCATGCTGTCAACGACCGGGAAGCACATAATGTCTTGCAAATGAGCTGGACACGTGATGTGTTCGAACTCACGTGACGTCATGGTATCACATGAAGTTCAAGGTCACGTGACCTTGTGATGTCGATGTCGACCTTGTGATGTGATGATCTTAAAGAAATTGATCCCGGTCGAAAAATATATAACTACATTAAAGATTTTCTTTCGAACAGGAAGGCCAAGATTAAGCAGGACGACTTTAACTCAGACAGCCACCCTATCACAAGGGGAACCCCGCAGGGCTCTATACTCTCCCCAACACTCTTTAACATAGTAATGAAAAATCTACCTAGACAGCTGAACCTCATTCAAGGACTAGAACACAGCATATACGCAGATGATATTACAGTATGGACGACCACAGGGTCTCCAGGAGAACAAGAGGAAATAATGCAGAAGGGCATAGATACCATCCAAGACTATGCATCCTCCATTGGACTCACTTGCTCAGCCGAAAAATCTGAATACGTTGTGATTACCCAGGACACAGCCAGTAGAGCATCCGAGTACAGAGGAATGATAAACCTGACGATAGATGGGAAACCATTACCCCGGAGAAATTCTGTGAGAATACTGGGATACCTACTACAAAATGACGGCAAATTCAATCTTACCATAAATAAACTAACAAGACAAATAGAACAAATTCTTGCCATGTTACGAAGAATTACCAGGCAGAAGAGAGGCATGAAGGAACACGAACTGCGTAAAGTTATCGAAGCGCTAATATACTCCAGAGTAATGTACCACTTGCCATACATTACACTAACCAAAACACAGCACGCCAAACTAGAAACAGCACTCCGAAAGGCCACCCGATTGGCGCTAGGGGTACCCAGATACGCAGCCAACCATAAAGTGGAAGCCACAGGACTCTTTAACTCACTAAATGATAAAATAGATATACACAAACTTGGGCAAGAACAAAGGCTAAAAACTTCAACCCAAGGCAGGAAAATCCTTCAAAACCTCGGCTATGATGTAACAAACCTTCACTCCATCCCCTTGGAAGCCCCCCTTGGTACCAACTCCCCAGAATCATAGTTGACCCGATCCCCAAGAATATGCATCAAACAAGAGATATAGAGAGAAGAATAGATAGGGTCAAACGCCTCCAGAAAGAGGAGGAACACTCAAATGCAGTATTTTATTATACAGACGCCAGCTACAGCACGGAGCACTGCACTATTGCGATATGGAGCCGGAATAAAACAGTGACCCGCAAGTATCAGAGAGCCCCAACGCCCATGCACGCCGAGTTGCTAGCCATAACAATAGCCATAACTGAACTCATGAAATATGAGAAAGAATCTATAATTAGAACCGATAGCCAAGATGCCTGCAGAGCTATCCTGAATAACGATTTACCTACATACATTCACAACACGCTACAACGACACATGCATAGCTACCCGCTTCTAAAAATCAAGATCCAATGGGTTCCAGGACATCAGGGACTGAGAGGGAATAGCCGAGCTCACGAGCTCACCCGCGAATCAAATCCGGGACCCCCTCTACCCTGGCCCGA
The DNA here is from genome assembly GCA_037355805.1 of Ixodes ricinus. Lineage (NCBI taxonomy): Eukaryota > Metazoa > Arthropoda > Arachnida > Ixodida > Ixodidae > Ixodes > Ixodes ricinus. The sequence goes on along the minus strand of JAZHYW010024921.1, from coordinate 53,258 downwards.
AGAGTGCGAATATGAACCAAAAGTGGAAAGGAAAACTCTACATAAAGCTAGAAAAGAAATCCTTAAGGACAGGCGAAGAATTTCCTCTCTTCTACCCTCACCATCATATACACATTCAAGAGAAGAGGCATCCCTCATTAGAAACGCACAAACACACACTTTACTCACCGAGCAGTATATTCATTACTTCGCCAATGCTCCAGGACACCCCAGCTGCTCCCATTGCGGTGGATACCCCTCGAACCAGCATACATTCTGGGACTGCCCAGCAGCCCACCAGAGTCGACATGAATCCCTCTCCCATTTACCTTACGACCTCACTCCAAGCGGCTGGGAGGAATGGTCCTCCCCCTCCAGAACTCCAGAAGCTGTGGTGGCCATCCCTCGTTCATCACATTCAAACTATGATGGGTGACGGAGACCGGCACCACTACATAGGCCCGGACCTGGGCTAAGGTCGAAGAGCTTCCCCTCTTCGGTTAAAATAAAGTTTTCTCTCTCTCTCTTGTCATAAGACATCGCGGTGCCACTGAACGTCACAGGGCACGTGACCTTATCACTTCACGTGACGTCATAGTCCCCATCCCAGGACCACTAAGTTCTTGATCGATTTTCAGTCCGCCCATTCAAAAGCTCATTAAAAACGTAATTACTGTGTTATGTGTTCGGAATGCGCTATCAAAATCGTGCGAGCACAAAATGAGAGCGTTTCAGCCCCAATGGCGAGGCTTCGAGAAGCAGGTTTTCTGTATCCGGTAATTTCCGCAGCCTGCGAAAAAGTAGAGAAAAGTATCGAGGCCAATGCAGCAAAAAAAAAAAAAAAAAAAAACCTGCGCAGGGCGGGAAGTGAATAACAAAATGAAGGTAGCTTCGATCCCTTTCGTTCACCAGGTTTCACGCGGGTTAAAGAGGGTCGCTGAAAGGTACAGAGTCAGTGTCATTTTCTCGATCAGAAACAAGGCGAACCAGATTTCACCCGCCATAGAAAAGCGTGTAAGAGGAAAAAACCGATTAGTCAGGGTTGCACCATAAGGCATGGCATACAGTTCGTATCATGCACCCTTGGAGCAGTGTATAAGATATCTTTCTCATGCGGGCGGATATATATCGGTCAAGAAAGGGTCGATATTCGAACATCCGTTTTAGAGACCATCAGTTCATTCAAGAGGTGTGCATACTCTCATCTCGCGATGCATTGCCGCGGCTGTAACTGTGAGCTAAAATTGAGTCATACCGAAGTTTTGTTCAAGCACAAGGACCTATTGTCTAAGGAGGTAATAGACGCATACCAAATAAAAAACACGGGAGCCTTCTATGTCAGCGAACCGTCTTTGGCATTGTTGGATAGTGAGGTGGTGTTTTTGGATTTGGGCTAGCGTCATACCGCTTTTTATCGCGTTTATCCCGTGCCATCACTCTGTTATGAATTGTCCCGTGATACGCAGGTGGGGGGAGGGGTCGTACTACCAAAAATGAATAGTCGTTTTCGTATATTTGCCTATTAAAATATTTCAGTTGATAGTCAGCCCCCGTACGTGCATTTCTTTTACGTCCTCGACTGTTTCGCGCTCTTTCCCACGATGAACGTAACGCTGCCACATAGCAGTTTTCTCTGGAACTCGGATATTAAAAAATAGTCTGTCCAAAAAAATATATATATAGTTTTTATGATATAATATTTGTACTTTGTAGTGCGTCGAAAGGCTTCAATAGGGCGTTTCCGCTGAAACTATGTATACCACGAACTTTCATTTTAACACCCTACACCGAAAGATCGCCCCGGTACCGTTTCTCTGACAAAAGGGACTATTAGCAAACCGTTACCTTGTTGCGAGTACTGCACTACCGGAGCCTTAAAAGCATTCTTCAAAGGTTCCGGTAGTGCGGTACCCGGAACACGATAATGGTTTGCTAAAGTATCTTGCTTTTATTAGTGTTAGTCGATGGAGGTGTTAGCGCTATCTTCACAGTATCGGCTACTTCACACCGATTAAAGGGAACAAAAAATGTGGAACACCACGTGATAATGTGGGCATATGTCACACACATCAGGCAGTTAGTCAAACCGGTATACACGATCATAGATAAGCACACTCCTGAACAATTATCTCAACAGATCTAGTCGCATAAGGTCAATAGTTTTGTGCGATATCAATTTCGGTGAAAATGGCGTGAACAACATCCAGGCTCTCTTCTGTAGTGCCGGAGACAGCAATGGTCCGAGCACTTGTGAAAGTGTGAGCGGTCGATTGTCCGTTATTTGAAGCCGTTGCTCCAAACCTTGTCGTTCTCTTGAAAAACGTCCACATTCAAGTTTGTGATGTTCCACATCTTCGACTGCAAGGCTGCAGGTGCAGTCTGGCAATGTTGCTCGAGGTATCTTGAAACGAAACTTCTTTGTAAGTGCGACATTCAGTCGGAGCCTTTGAATTGATGTATCAATATTTCTTAGCAAATCTGTATATCCCAAAAAGTTGAGATGATGATCTATGGCGTAAAGAAGAGACATTTCGGCATGCTCATTGAACCAGGCAACATTGTATAAGCGCTCACGGAGGTTTTTGATTATGAACCGTATGTCACATGGTGAAACTGGAACCTTTTGTGAGTCCACTCTGTTATGCCCTAGTGTAGCAAATTAATCAGCTGTCACATTCTCAAGAATGCCACAGTGCCCGGAAACCCACTGAAGTACGATGTTGTGTCCCTCCTCTGTCGCGCTTGAAATTTCCTGAAGAATCCGTTACACAAACATAGCAATGAGACCACGTGTGTTCATGGCTTGTAAAGAGGCAAGGGCGGCTTCGGAGTCTGCACACACCACCCATTCTCGAGCACGGTTTATCTGATTATAAAAAGAAGAGCAAAAAGAATGCCATGCAGCTCTGAGGTGGTTGATGAAGTGCGGTGAGAGAGGCAGGATGACTCGCGCACGTTTATGTCAGGTATGAGGAAGGCAGACGCAGAACCCTTTCTCGTAACGGATCCGTCTGTGTAGATAAACGTGCGATTTTTTATATTTGCTGCACAGATGACCCAGAGTCATTTGCATTGCAACTACAGGAGGCACAGTCGATCTTTTTTTCGGGTTTTGATTTTCCATTTGGATCCGGGGTTTTGTGATTGTCCAGGGCGAACAAGTATCATCGTACTCCCAAAAAGAATATTGGGTACAGGTGTCTTGGTTGGACATAAGTGTAGCATGCATTCGTGTCCCAGTCCTCTCCTTTAAATAATTAGCAGGCAGATTATGATTATGTTATGTAGCAATATTTAAAAAAATGTTTGAAAAGTTCTTGGTTCCGGAGAACCTAGATTGGAACCTCTCGAGCTTCTGCAAGAACTAAAACTCCCGATGTTGCACGGGGTAATTCCAAGCATATCCTTAAGCCACGTGCTAGAAGGTAATGTAGTTGTATTTCTAGAGTCTGGGAATGTCCACGTAAATTAGGTATTGAGTATGCAATTGTTTGTTTAACAAGGGCGGTGAGTAGGTGCAGAAGTGAAGATGTTGACGGTCCCAATATGGTCCTTGCAATTCAACGAAGGACACTGATGACACGGTTCACTCTTGTTTCTAGCACAGTCACGTGTTTTTTCTAAGTTAGCGTGCGATCTAAAATGACGTCAAGGAAACGATGTCCTTACTCATTACAAGGTTCAAGGACATCGAAGTATTCGACCTTTCACTCCAAGCTGAATTAGTTCTTGTAAAACGTGCGCGTGGCTTACAGTGTCTAACGCGACGTCGGATATCCAAGAACACTGCAATGGTGAGGTTGCCTAGACTTATTTCATGTTCTATATGGGTCACCAGGTCAAGGATACTATAAGTATCCACTGTGCACCGACGACGTCAAAATTCAGTCATAGTTTGAAGATGAATGCTGCTGACCTCAAGTCGCCACTTGAGGTCATATAGCCACTTGCTATAGCCTCTTGCCACTATAGCCACTTGTTCACACAGCTTCTCCGTTGCCTTTTGTCATACAACTGGTTAAGCTCACTGGCCGGAAGGACCCCAGGGACAACAGTGTTTTCCTTGTTTCAACAGGGGGACTAGATGAGCCACCTTCCTGATTTTTGGGACAAACTCTGCTATCCATATGGCATTCTATATCTGTAGGAACAAGACCGTTGCAGCTCGTACGAGGTTAACTAGAGCACTGTATGTGACATGATCCGGCCCAGGAGCGCAGGGTCGGTGCGTCGTCCGAGGCGCAGTTTTTCATTCTCCTGTGGTAAATAGATGGTGCAATTGTGAATCTGCATCAAAGTGTGCATATCGATATCCATTATTGCATTCGCATTTGATGTATGAAAATTGGCAGTACTCGCTGCCGGCCCAGGTTTTGATAACGAAAGACAGAACTCGTCACCCACAGTCATCTCAGACACACAACGAGCTACAGCCAAATCACGGAATGGTCGCAATTTAACCACTGGGAAATGTAAACTTCTTAAGATATTCTATACCTTGACTATTGGGGTTAAAAGTGTGAAGGTTCCGCTTAACTCTCTGCATTGTTTTCGGGCTAATCTTTCCAGTTCTCGTCGCATCTGGCCGTGAATTCGTTGAGCTTCCTTGTATGCTTCAAGACATCCGGTTCGTCGGTATCGACGCTCTGCTCGACGGTTGATGGCCCTTAGGCGCTTATATTCCCGTCTATTCTAACGTGTCCCTGCGGAACTGGAATATTGCGTGTCGCTTGCTCGAGGTTCTTGCTGACGCATCTTGTAAAGTCTTCTATTGTTGTAATTTGGTTAAGGCTGGCTGTGTTAAAGCAGTGGGAAGCTTTCCAGTTTGTAAAAGAAACACGTCGTCGGGATGATGTTTAAGGATGGGTGATTGATCACTGCCTCTGGTTTCCAAGTCCGTTCTCTACGTCACGTCGGTGGCAAAATCACTTGAGCACATAGATAAGTCCAGACAGCTAGCGTATGAATGTCCGCTCAGAAATGTGGGTGAGCCGTCGTTAAGAAGAACAATGTCACACTTATTAATTGTATCTTCAATTAAGTGTCCTCAGGCTTCACAATGGTCACTTTCCCAGATTATGTTGTGTGCATTAAAGTCCTTACATATTATAAACGGAGTGCTGAGGTGACGTATGATGCAAGTCATTGATTCCCTTACTGCTGGTTCAATGTAGACACGAGCAATGCACACGCATGCCTTACCGAATTGAACTTTGCAAGTCACATATTTAGGTACGTCGCAAGGAATCAAGGAGTAAATAAGTGATGAGGTAAGGTCACTGCGTACGCAAAGGATTGACACCACTGTGGCCACTCGGTCGTTTTGATTTGTAAATAATATAGAAAGACGAAAATCATCCTCCATACGTGCTTTCGAAACAGTCAAGATAGAAAACTGATGTTGAGCAACAAAATATAAAAAGTCCCTCAGTTTTTGAGCACAGTCAATTTACATTCCATTGAAATATATTGCACAATTTTCGTAGATCTCATTTATAATTGTGGAGAGGAGGGCCTCTTCGTGCCAGTGCAATCAGAGGCTCCATGAATATAATAGTTTGTTATTCAGGCATGTTGTTTAAGTCCTGGATTTCGCGGAGAATCGTTTTCATTGCAGCGAATATTAGTGGAAAGAGCATTTTCTCAATCGAAATATTTCCAGATGCTGTATTTCTGTTGCTGGCGCAACCGGTCCTGTGGGCACGTCGTTTGCGAGGTGCAGGTACAAGGAGAGAGAGTCACTGTTGTTTACGAGATTCCCTCGTTTCTGGCTATCGAAGGATGGTGTGATGGTGTTTTTGTTCGTTCTTGGACGTATCGATTAGGATACCCAATGAAGAGGGGTTTGCGTCTGGTAATCGGGAAAACTGAAAAGTATCATCCAGGGAGAAATTTATCGGCGCTGGGTGAATCACATTAAAATTCACTGGCGGTGAGCGTCGTCTCGGACCTTTTCCAAGTTGGAGTTCCTTTTTGCGCATCATGGATGCGGCTTTCTTCGTAGGGCAGCCTCCATAAGATGCTGTGTGTTCTCCTCCGCAGCTTGCACAGCGTGGCTGCCGTTTTGAACTGCAATCTTTGGGGCAGTACTGTCCTGTACACACTTACACCGCTGCTTTCCTCGGCAATACTTGGCCACGTGGCCATGCCGTTGACACTTGTAGCACTGTACAGCCGTCTCGAAGTACTCGTGGACGGGGTGGCTCTTGAAGCCCAGCATCACCCTTGTCGGTGGGGGCTTGTCAGCAGACTTGTTCCCTTTACTCGAAAATGTACTCGAAAAATGTAATGGATTACAATTACAAATTACCGAGCCTCAAATGTAATGGATTACCGTTACAAATTACTTTTGCTGAAAAGTAACTGATTACTTTACTCGTTACTTTACAAACTACTTTCACGTTACTTTTCCGATGCACCTATCAAGAAAACACTAGAAACAATTTTGTTGTTTTCAAGAATGTTCTGTAACACTACTTTACATTTCTCAAACGCCCGTATTGTGGTAGTCCTTGTAAAAACAAAATATTGTATTCAAGAGAAAGAGTGTAGGTGCACTCCATTCACCTGTAAGCTGACAAGGCACCGAAAGCTGCAACCACAGCCGCCATCCCGCTAGCTTACGGCGACCGGAAATGATCCCTGGAATTCTGCAGACAAAGCTAGCGGTGCGCATGCTCAGTAGCAGCGTCTACCTATGCTAGGAGACTCGGAGGTAAGGAACCGACCAACGAAAGCTTCCTTTGGAAACCGGCCTTTCGAGCGTAGAGCGCAACGTCTCAAAGCGGCGGTCTCGTGCCTGCAGCTTTGTGCAGGTGGCGAGAGACGTCGAAGAAGTTGGAGAGGGTGAAACGGTGTAAAAGTCAAAAACAAATAAATACGAAGAGATTTTTCTTGCCCGGGAGAAGTAAAGCATAATTGGAAGGCGGTGGAAAAAGGCAGAGCCTATTCGGCGTTTTCGTCTCGATATTTTTTTCCCCTCATTTTTGTATGTGCCTTGAAAGTTTTTCTAGTGCGTTCTACTGACCGGTCATAAAAATCGTGTTTTCATTTTGGTCATTCTTCTCTTCACGATGTTTTCTATTTTGTTGCACTTGCTCTATCTTTGTGCTGCTGAATTTTCTGCTCATATTGCTCCAGTTCTGTATTATGTTCATATTTCCAAAAAGTAACGATCGAGTAATTAAAGTAATCCGTTACCAATATTATGTAACGAAATTACATTACAAATTACTGGCGCAAAAAAGTAACGTGGCAGTTACAAAAGTACTTGAAAAAGTAACGGATTACAAGTAATCCGTTACCTTTAACGGATCCAAGTCTGCTTGTCAGCTTGGAAGTTGTTTAGGATGACGCTGTTGCGGTACTTGATCTCTCCTCTGTTGTTTCATCTTCGTCCTGATAAAAAGATGCCTCGCGGTGAATTGACACTACTCTATAGTCTTTGAAGTATTTCAGCAGTTTGTTTTCGGTATACTCCGGAGGAACATCTGCGATTTTCCGATGGATTGAGAGTCATTCTTCTCTTCACGATGTTTCTATTTTGTTGTACTTGCTCTATCTTTGTGCTGCTGAATTTCCTGCTCGTATTTCTCCAGTTCTGTATTATGCTCATAGTTCAAAAGTAAAGAGTAATGAAAGTAATCCGTTAATAATATTATGTAACGAAATTACATTACAAATTACTGGCGCAAAAAGTAACGTGGCAATTACAAAATTACTTGAAAAAATAACGAATTACAAGTAATTCCTTACTTGTAACGGATTACTTCTTAAGTCTGGTTGTCAGCGTGGAAGTTTAGGATGATGCTGCCGCGGTACTTGATCTCTGTTGTTTAATCTTCGTCCCGATAAAAAGATTCTTCGCGGTGAATTGACACTACTCAATAGTCTGAGTTATTTCAGCAGTTTGTTTTTTGTGTACTCCAAAGCAACATCTGCGATTTTTTCCGATGGATTGAGAGTACGACTTCAGGACAATGGCTGTACATGGAATTCCAGCAATGCACACACGGTGCATTTTTTGATTGCCCGCTGACACAGGGTATGCAACCGCCGAGGGTTTGGGCGAAAAGGATTTAAAGTGGACGTCGTGCGTGAGTTATTTCAGTGTGTTTTTTTGTTTGTTCTCTTTTGCCATGCAACATAACTTTCGGAGTAACGAACTTCGAAAGTTCGTAGCATTCTATGTTTTATTTGCCGCTGTCGAAAACCAACATACCCATAAATTCTACGCAGCGCATAACGATCTCGACGTGCGCGTTACGTAGCATTATTTTGAACGTGATAATCAAGAAAGATATACCAGACAAGAATTCATGGTTTCGTGCATTATCCTCCGAACCTTTGTATATGGTCATTTTTCAAACTATTTCAGAGCAACCAGCACGAAAGGTCTTTCATAAGGTTATTTACTAACTTTAAATTAGATTCTTTTCATAAAGCGTAAAATATAAAGTTATAATAACCGCTTAACCTAGAGGCCTCTTGAAAACCCGTGAGCCTCCATCGTCATTTGGTGCTTTTGTTTAGCATATTTAGAGGCTTGGAACTCAAAACGAGTTAATATACCTCTAAGGAAATGTAAGCTTGCTTAAAAAAGAAAGTATAAACAGAACGCGACACAAAAATATTTTTATGTACCGGTGTTTTTTTTTTATTCTTTCAGATTTGTTTAAAAAAGAGCCGTGAAAGCTACATTTATGCGGTTTGAGCTGGTGGGTTATGCGGCCAGGCAGACATTATGTGGGTGGCTAATCTTTGCGATAAGTCGGCTAATTATTTAAAATTCGTTAATAAACGTTTTAATTAGTGAAAATAGACATATGGTTCCAGTTAAAACACTTGTAGAGCATCATTGAAAACCACTAAATCAACTATTCTTAGAAGGATATAACGCCGGGGCAGCATTTTACGGTCTCTGTAAAAAACATTACACCATCTTCCCGAGGGGAACCATGGGGTAATGCGGAGCATCGCGGATCGTTATTAACGGTGTTATTAACGGTGTTAGCAACGCTGTTAGTAACGTTGTTAACCTGCGTGCTATTACGTTGTTAACTTGCGAATGGACGCCGCTTCTCGTTGCCGTAGTTCAGGGTCTGCCGCTCGCTTCAAGCGATGGCGCTCAGCGTCGCGTGCCCTTCGCTGCGCAGCTTTGTCTTCAGTGGACGTAGCGTTGCTGTTAGTTTGTGGGGTGGTGCTGACGCTTGCTTGCGCCAACCCACTGACTGACGGGACTGTTGCTTCCATCACACTTCATCGGAAGAACGGAGTGAAGTGGAGTCAACAGCGCTGAACTCGTGGTACAGCTTCTCGCTTGCCTTTATTTTTAATTGCTAATCTTTTCCTTCCTTTTGGCATTTAATTTTTCTTTTCTCCTTCTTCCGTCGCGTCGGTTCTCCTCGCACCTGCCCCCGATAGATCTCTTCTTTTAGATTTAGCATAACTTTTCTTCTGCTTATATTTACATCATTTCCAAATTATCCTCCTTAGAATTGGCAAGCATAGCTTCTTTGCTTAATTAATTTATTCCCTTCTTGACTGATTTCTTTTGGCCGGCCGGATTTGGGCTGCGGCGGACGCGAGCGGCCGAGAAACGCTAGCAGACGACAGCCGCGGAGTTGCGGGGAAAGCCCACCCCACTGGAAAGCCCTGCCGTGGCGCTGCGACCCGCCCGCCCAAAACTATCCTCCTTTCACTCCTCCGGGGGAACGCGCGCAGCGCGCTACCGCTGCTTATATTCACACTTGAAGGAGAGGAGACTAGAGGAGGAGAGTTGCGCATGCGCGCGCGGTGTGAGTAGAAGCGAACGCACGCGAAGTGCACGCAGCTGGTAGAGAGAGAGAGCGGAGAGAGCTAACGCGCAGCTGTTGGAGAGAGGGAAGGAGGAGAGTTGCGCATGCGTAGTGTGAGTGCGGACTACGACGCCGCGGGACATAGACCCGAGCAAGAGATGCTCAGCATCTAAAACGCTCCATTTGGACGCGTTTCTGGGTTTCGCTTCTTATCGGAGCGCATCTTTGCGCCCGCGGCCCTGCTCCCCCGTGGTCGCGGCGCGAGGCCACCCCCTCGCCTCCCTCGTAGAATGGAGGAAAGCAGGGCGGATGTGTGTTGTGCGTCTCAGCCACTGAGGAGCAGGACTGCGGGCGCGTAGATGCGCTCGGATAAGAAACCGAAATCTAGGAACGAGTCCCAATGAAGCGTTTTGACAGAAAGCCGTAAAATCCTGCCCCGGCGTTCCATCCTTCTAAGAATAGTTGATCTAGTGGTTTTCGATAAAGCTCTACAAGTTTCTAATTTGAACCTTATGTCTATTTTCACTAATTAAAAAGTTAATTAACGAATTTTATTTAATTAGTCGACTTATCGCAAAGATTAGCCACCCACATAATGTCCGCCTGGCCGTATAACCCACCTGCTGAAACCGCATAAGTGTAGCTTTCATGGCTTTTTGTAAACAAGTCTGAAAGAACAAAAATAACACCCTGTATATACAGCGTGCTAAATTAGAACTAAATGTAAAAACTTTTTGTGTTTTATCAATACTTTTTCAGTACTCGAACACGATCACGACACAAACATGGCATATTGTGGAAGGCAATAAAAATTCAACACGTCATATTATTTTAGGAACAAAACAATATAGTCTACTGAAAAACAAAAATTAAATTTTGGTCAGCAGTTGTTTAAGGTGATATGTTTCGGAATTTTTACAAAACTTAAAGCGTCGAATAATAAGTAGTTCTTAGAATTTCGTCTTATTCACTTCCATATATATCACAATAAAAAATATAAAAACTCTTTCTTTAATAGTTTGACATTTATCATGGTTCTAAAACGCCACACAGGACAGTCGCCACAACCCCGTCTTCTCTTCCCATTTATTTGTATTTTTTATCTCAAGAACTACGCATGTTCGAACATTAAAATAAAAGAATTGTTTTTCTAACAACATAAAGAACGAAATATATTTTAAAAAATTTAAGCAAAACAAAAAATACAAATTCAGCTCGTCGCCTGACTTCAAATGAAACCGCCCAACTTCATCCACCTTCTGCAAATGTAAGGCCACAACTTCCTTCCAACAATCTGGCATTTGAACAATTGAATGCCGCCAATATTATTACGTGGGACCTTATACACTGGACACACAATAAACCGACACGCCTTTTCTTTTTTATGTATGTACTAAAGATTATCATAGAAATGTTTCATACGGACAACAGATGCCAACAAAAAAAACTCTGCTTGTCTCAGTTAAAGGTGCGGTGCAACAATTTCACAGCGAGCTGTTTATGGCTAGAATACCGTTGATTTTTCGTGTGCGGCAACAGAAATAATGTCACGGCCTTGTGACGTCATGTGACGTCACAACTTCGTGTTAAGTGACGTCGATTTCTCCGCTAAATTTAGCGGAAAAATGACGTCACGTGACCTCAACACCAATGCAGTTTCCCCGCTAAATTTAGCGGGAAAGTTGACGTCACGTGACACGAAGTCGTGACGTCATTTCTTTAGCCGCACACGAAAAATCCACGGGACCCTAGCCATAAATTTGGTGGGGAAATTGACGTCACGTGACCTCAACACCAACTCACCTTCCCCACTAAATTTAGCGGGGCAATTGACGTCACGACTTCGTGTCACATCACCCATGAACAAATTCAGCGGCAGGAGGAGAGCAGGAGGAGGGAAGCGCACCGCCCTCTCTTTGTCGTCGTTCCAAGCACTTGCGTGCCCAGTTTCCTTTCCTTCCGCCGGGTGGCGGTCCCGTCACGCGTGTCTAGTTTCTTCCGGCTCCTCGGGGCGGCGATAGTCCTCGACATGTGTGTGCGTACCGTTCGTCACGATGAGCACCGATCAAGAGAATAAATGTGTTCGTATCTTTGTTCAAAACTCTCGGTCACATCTGTGTCGTGCACTAAACAGCTTCACTGGTCATCCACCTTCACAGAGTGAAATGGCTCATCATTTTTTGTACTTTGCACGAATACCGCTTAAAAGCGCAATACCTGACGTTTATTACCAACGTCACACACGTTCGTTTTTCTCCCGACGCAATAAACGTCTCGCAGAAAAAGTTTAAAAAAAACGGGCAGCGTTTATTTCCCTTTCCTCCCTAACTCGCAGCCAGGACAAGCGGCCACGTGATCTGGAACCGATTATATGACGCCAAAGTTGATCATTGCCACGCGCTGAGGTTGGCAAAGCACAGGACACGCGCTGAGTCCAGACATTGTTAGGCTTCGGCTATTGTCGTCATTCCCGCGATTGGACACGGGCCATTACCCGAATGCCTGTTGAGCTATTCATTATCACGAACCCAAGTCGAGCGCTTACGCAATGTTCAGGTCCAATCTATGAGCCGCATTGAAATACCGTCACTGGGCGATATTGCGACCTCCATGCTTTGTCATCAAATTTTGCGAAGGAGAGATTGATACAAAACGCTCGCTTTTATCCTTGAAATTACACCGCAACAAAAATGTTTCTTGGTGTAGAGTGCGAGTATTCTTGGGTCCCACTAGTGCCGATAAGCTCGTATAAAGTGAAGACCATTCCAAATGAATATCGTTGCTTCGCCCCTTCAATGTTTTGAATTTGAAACAAATACAGTGCACAATGGGAGATACATATAGGTATATACATACCAGTTTTTCATTCGATAAGGTCCACTAGGGACTGCATCTTGTCGGGGGTGTCAAGGGAACATTAATAATTTTGGGATATTCATCTACCTGCATTTAGCGTCTACAATAAGCCCCTTTGTCCACTTCTTTAACATAAAAAAGACTGAAAGGCAACTTCCAGGGACGTACTCACCGATAGCATACTGCCTCTTCATGGTAAAATAGATACTGGCGAAACGCCAACAAGCAAGCTTAATGACTACAATAAAGCACTTCCATTCGATAAAGTTAAAACATGTCCTTACCCCCGTTAAAAATTGGAATAATAATAATAAAAAAACTTGCTGACAGCTGCGTTACGTTTTTCATTCTATGAGGGTTGAACCAAATTTCTCGAAACAACAAGCGTGCAGCAAATCCGGTTGCTTCGTCTACAGCAATCATGTGCTTTTGGTATTTTTAGCGGTATTTGCTTCAATGTCGTCTTTCGCGAAGGTAATTAGCTGTATAAACTATAGATCGTTTTTATAGAAGCTACTAAAAGGACGCTTTTCCACTTTTACGTTCTCGCGGAGTTCCGGTTAAATGAGAGGACAAACAATTCCCAGCTTAGCACCGCTTTTTGTAATGTTCATGAAATATTTCATGACAAGTTCTTTAGGCTAAACGGTTGGTTACCGAGAGATTTGTTGGAAATGTTTCATTACTCTTGTAAGACGACCGATTCCTTCTTATATGTTGAAAAGGAAACATATATATTGACCTCGCAAAACCCCCAACTTCGTGATTTCCGTAGAACTTCATCATTCCAGGAATGTTGACAACCGCGGAGTCGGAAGGCTCGCCAAGACGGAGCGACGGGAAGTCTCTTGGGAGCCAAGAGTCGGTTTGTGTTGATAAGCTAAAAGAAAGAAAAATATGATGATCTAAAATAGATATCTAATTTCTTTATTTTTTTAAATACCACCTTTGATCTTTATTTTTGCAAATAAATGTAATCTAGAATTTTCGCGCACAGCCATATCCTAAAGATAACTAAACCTAACTCCTTAATCACTGTCAGTATATTTCTTCCAAATAAACGACCCCCCCCCCCCCCCGTACAAAATAAAAAGCAGTTCGTCTTTTAATGCATGCAGTTGAATCTGCATCGACGGCTGCTTACATTTGACTTTTCTATGTCTACATCAATCGGGCATGTCAGGTCCAGCTACTCAGAGAAGAGAGAAGCTAGCTGTACGAATATACTGCGTATTTAGTGGGACTACATGAATCGGTATCAGTATTTTTCAGTTGGGTGTCTTTCGATAATAATTCGTCACCATTATAGGAAACCGCCCGTTCAGCCGCCCACGCCTTCTCTTGTGCACCGTGCGACCGGTGCACTTTAACTATCCAATTAAAGAAAGTGGAAAGTTTAAGGTCTCAACTGTAATACTTTACAGCACTATTTTCTTACCGGAATGCCTTTGCAGCTTTTTTTCCATGGCTTGTATGTTATGTATTTGATATTGATCAATATCCGCTGTGTATGTTTCAGCAGAGCCTGCTGAGATCCCATACTTGTCTTTGGAAGAAGCGAATGGAGAAGCCATGAATTTTGGATGTCACAGTGCATAGATAATTATGACTAAGTTTTAATCTTAAATCTGAGTTTATTTCTTTCTTTCGTTTTGTCTAGAGTCTTATGGTATGCATTCAAATAACACTTTTTTCAGTTATCTAAAGACAATAAAGTCAGACCTACTCACAAAGGCCATAAAATTTGCCATCTGCTTGCCAATGGTTGGAGAACATTCTTACCAATTAGTGGCTACAAAAGTAGTGGTTGCGTTAAGCAAACATTGCATCCCCAAGATTCTTGTCCATTCTGTCCTCAGAAAAGTGCTCTAAAACCTATTTGAGCCGAATATCTTGAGACATTGTGATATTTCCCGGGAGAATTATGAACTGGAATAATATAATATTTATTAATATTAATTAGAACTTCATGAACATGGAGTGTTGATGTCTAGGCCTGACTTTATTTCCATTGGGTCGTATGAAGATTTTTTTTAAATACCTTAGATTTCTAAGCACCACAATGAATAATTGTAATATTCATTAAAAACGGCAGGGTCGGAAGAGTAGTGGTATTTAAATTAAATGTGTGAGATTGTAATTAAATATTTTATTTAAAAAAAAGCCATATGACCTACAGCCTTGACCACGCCTGGCCTGTCAGAATTCGCTACTTCGAAATTGCTAAGAGGCACAAAGACTCACGAAACTTACACATAGCTATCCAATGGGCGCGCCACTCATTCACAGTTTTATCTTTGCTGTAAACTATACTGCGTCTGTTTCAGTAGTAACCGGGCAAAAAGGTCAGTGTATAATAGTATCACCAGACGTTAGCTCCCCGCATTTTTGACGCACCCGAGCGTAAGCTTTGTGCGAAACCAGAACAACAAGTTTCTGGGTCAGATTCAGAGACTGAGGTAGGCGTTCGAGAGCGATGACCGTCGTCGAACCCGTCCTTGATTAGGAGAGTTTTTCTTTTTTTGTCCATTTCGTTTTGTTGAGTTACGTGGGAGCCGAGACTGCTAAACAGACACGATAAAGGCGAGACTTGACAGACCATACTGCTATTTGCTTTCCATCGAACGGAGATCGTTGACCCGAATTAAACACACGAGCTGTTAGCTATTCCATATGAACGGTCCACAGAACCCATCAGCGATGGTCCCTGGATCCAAAGTGGAACGTCATGTTTATATCGATAAACTCCCACCTTCTTGAGTTCTAAATAATGAATAGCGCACAGAATGTTCACTGTGGGCGTGCAACCACCTACCGCTTGGACATTACCTCGGCACCTTTGAGTCAAGCCATGCCAATGCGGAGAGCAAGTCGTCTGCTTCTTTCGCCGGAGTTGCGGTGACGTCAGAACGACGCCGAGCTCTGATTGGCTTTGATTGAACAGGATAGTGGGTAGACCTCAATGCTAGATGCCTTGAGGTCTACCCACTATTTTTTCCACACAGCCAATCAGAGCTCAGCGTCGTTCTGACGTCACCGCAACCCCTGCGCAAGGAGCAGACGACTTGCTCCCCGCATAGACCAACACGCTGTCTACAAACATGTCAGCGTTTGCTTACACGTGTTGTGGGTTCTGCGCATGCGCAGAAGCCTCATTGGCGTGTTGTGAAGCGTCTGCATGCACGCCTTGCTGACAACAACGCCATCGCAGGGGAGTGACGCCAGGTCCATGTGTTAGCAAAAGTCCCGTACTTTTGAATAAATACAACAAAAATTCGAGAAACTTCTTGTACGGAAAGACTCCGAATTTCAATGTCACGGTGGCAAAAGGACGGCATTCTACAGGCCATAAATTCGGTCAAAGCACACGGTCAGTGATATCAAGGATGAAGTATGCCACTGCATTTTTCGAATACACAACCAAAGGGGGTTTACCATTCATATTGGCCACGTTTGTTCAGTGTGCTTCTGGGTCACGACAAAAGTTACTATTCTGGTTTTCAGTCTCGACTTGTGTTCTGTTCTTGTTAGGGACGGTAGGTTGTGTTTATGCAACAGTGAAAAGCTACGAACCAATAAGCGTCATAAGAGGAAAAAAAAAGGAGGAGGGGGCAAGCAGAAGCTTCTATGCCTCACAGCGACCATGTCCAGGGTTTAGTGGTTATAAAAGATCGACGTTTAGTCAAGTAACATTTGCTTGTACATTACGTCAAGGGACACTTCGTATTATCAATAGCTAAGGCATCGATGTCCAATCCGACTAAAGTAAAATCACTCGATACATTGAGTTTTTTTTTTCATTTATTATTTAAGGTACGCTTGTGTTGCGGGTGTTGTTTATTTATATTTTAAATTTCCAAAAATTGAAAATATGGCAAAATTAAACTTCGAATCTCTAATAATTCCCAATCTTGCAAAAATCAACCCCGAAAAGCCTCGAATTCAGCAAAATATAAGCTCAGATAAAGTCTCTCCGAATTTTACGAAAAATTAACCTCTGAAGAACCGCCTGCAAACTGTAAGAAAAATAAACTCCAGAAACTCGAAACCCTCAGTGAAATGCAGGCAATTTTACAATCACACAAAGCTTCAGTGAACTGGTGCCGTATTTTTCAAAAACCTAGTTCGGTTCGAACGGGCTTCCCTGCCCTATTTATCCCGATGTCTTTACATTAGGGAGTTCTCGTGCAATGGAGAGTTTAAGCAGATCGTTTTTTATCCCCCGATAACGATACCTCCTCTCCCCTCCGGCGGCCTTGGGGATGCATCGTATCGTTATCGGGTGTCGTTATCGGGGCGAAAAAATGTTCTGCGAAAACCCTCTACTGTTCCATTATCTGCGATAACCGTACATGATAACAATACGATGCATCCGCAAGGGCGTCGAAAAAACATCGGGCATTGTTAGAGGAGTTATCAGAAGGATCTACCAAAACTCGCTACAGTATTCATCACTGCCTCTCACAAAACGCTGTGGTGATATCGGTTTCTGCTTCCGCGTTTCATTTATCGGTTCAAGATCGTTGCTCGTCAAATGAACTCGAAAAAAGGGAAAGTAAAAAACTAATTTGCACGTTTCTTTCTCTCATGATTTTAGTTTTTGTGCCCCCTTGACGTGTCGGCAACACCCAACCATTAAAAAAAACAAAAAAAAACGTTACACACAAGCTATTTTTCTTGCAGACCACGAGAGAAAACGAATGACGGTGATCCATACCAGGATCCCAGCAAATTACGAAACTGGGAAGAAGATTAGGCCAACCTTGGGAATGCGATGCGTGCAGGGACAATACTGAGCGCTATTTCGTCTGCTTCTCTTGATGTCAGAACGACGCCGAGCTCTGATTGGCTTTGATGGTAGAATAGTGGGTACACCTCAAGGCAGCTTGCTTTGAGGTCTACCCACTATCCTTCAATCAGAGCCTATCAGAGCTCGGAGTTTTTCTGACGCAACCACAACACCTTCGAAAGAAGCAGACGAACTTGCGTTAGGCATAGACCCTTTTCAAAACTTCGTTCTCATCTCCTGTCCGCCATTGCTTGATCACGTACACTGGGCGTGTGTGCGACACGAGGACGTCGTCACAGTGCGGCGAGGATCCAATCACGCTCTTCGTGCCCAAGCAATGGCTTGATGGACTTCTGAAAAGGGTCAGTTGAGCACGACGTTTCACGTACTCTTCGTCCCTGCGCAGGTCGCATTTTTCCTGTCAAATAGTATTCTGAGCCGGAATTCTCTTTTGTTTCGTCGTGATTGGCTGTGTACGTGTTCCGCGGGAAAGTGAACTTACAGACCTTTATTTAGAGTGAGGTTTTCTTCAGGACATGCGTGCATACAATCAAGCCTTCCAAGGATTTCATTAGACGCCGGCGAAAACTTCCGCGTAAATATCACGCAACTGATAGAAGCAAGATTGATACCGTATTAGTCACTGTCAAAGGGCCTATAGTAATTGAGTTAGATGGCGTTTAGGATGAAAATATTTGCTCGAGTACCGCGTAATGAACTTGCTAGTTTGTAAACTTTAAAATATAGCTTAATTCGAAAACTATCTGGCCACCACGGAGAATAACTAAATCAGTCAATAGGTTTCCACGAACACGTTAATCCGCTAATCCTTTATATCAGTCATTTTGCTTTCATCCGTGTTTTCTTTCCCCTTACGCCTTGCAGCTCAAAGATAACTTTTGTGTGCTATCACGCTTAGTGTCTAAAGTTCTCCTTTTGCATATCGCCTCCATGCTGCCCAGAAACATTATATTTGAGATCATGATTATTTTGTAATAATTTAGTTATCTAAAGCGATGTTTGTCTGCCCAAACGGACTCCTTGGCGATGAACTAATACGGCATCAGAAGGTTTTCAATCTGATAAACAATATTCACACAAAAAAAAAAAAAAGTTTGAAGGCTATTTGATGAACCAGCTGGTATAAAAACAAGCATATTTTTGCTTGGCGGGCTCTTTTTCAGAGTATAAAGTTATGTAAACCAAAAAAAAATAGATAAAAAAGATTCCACTCTATCCACTCTATCTCAAATTTGGCACTGGCACAAAATCCTTTACCATTCAACTGAAAAAATAAATGAGAAACATGTGTGTTTGGCGTGCCTGACACGTGCAACGATCGAGAAGGTCGTTAGCTAGGTGGGCTCACGAATAACAGAAACGTGTGAGGTCATGAAACAGAGGTATTTTTTAACGAAAGAACGATGCAGGTGTGCGTTTCTCTTTTCATATTTCTTTTTTTTTTCAATGAAACTATAATTGCCTTGTTTTCAAATAAAACTCACAAGTCCAATCTACAATATTAATGTATATAAGTGGAATACTGTTTTGCTTCAAAATTCCTTTAAAGAATACAAATTAGTATAAGCCAATATTGAAAGGGGAGAGCAAAATTATCTGAGTGTAGTGTGGGTTTGCTAAGGTGTTTGTATTTGCGTCATTGTAGCTTATTACTGAGTGGCATTTCGCTTGATATGTTTCATTCTTCAGCAGTTTGGCCGATACATCCTAGAAGGTTGTGTTATCAAATTTTATAGATTTTTCTTCTTAAAATGTCCGTTGCTTTTTTTTTTGTACATACCAGGTGTTTTAGTGAAAACTGACAATAATTCCTAAAATTAGTGTGCTCCAGGTAAAACGATAAATTTCTCGGGACCGCATTACTCTTGGTGGCGGACTTCGGGAAATGCGCAAAACTTACCAATTAGTTCGCTAATTAATAAAATGACCTATTAACTTCTTAATTACTGAAATTATATACATGGCTCCCATTAGAAACTTGCTGAGCGTCATTGAAAACCACTAAATCAGTAACATTCAGAATGGCATTGAGCGCGTAAGAAGCGTAGCTATGTGCTAAAGTTACCACTTGTGGAGCAGGTACAAGGCTGGGGCTCTGATAAGAGACGAAAAAATCGCCTTATCGCAACCGCCAGCCTTGCATAACAGAAATTCATACCGCATTATCCCGAAGGAGCCCACCTAGAAGCGAGAGCAAATTGTGTAAAAATGAGGAGTGGGCTAATTTTCGGTGTGCAATCAAGAAACATATTAAGAATTCTACTTTTATATTATGTGACCTGCCAGTCTTGTGTTCACATTAAGGGGCAATGGAACATAAAAAACTGTCCTTTTAAGTTCGCAACGTTCACTTATCAACCGCTGTGGCGGAGTAACACCAATTCTGCAGAGGTCACCATGGGCCAGAGTCCCGCAATTAGTAGAGGTGGGCTATCTTTCGGTGTTTATGAAAGAATAGCGAATCGTGACAAAAATAAGGCTGGGTTCTCTATCGGGTTGGGGTATCTCTCGATATATTACGGTAGTCCCCGATGGGACGGATAGCATTTTGAAATAAATAAATACGACGTTTCATCTTACGGTGATCACGGCAAAATCTACGAACCATCTCAGACAATGTAGTGCTGCGAACATTTTACGAGACTAAGAGCTCCACGTCTCGCTGCGCCCTTCCCTAAGGTCATGCGACACTCACACTCCGTTGGATTGACCTCGATGTCTCGTAGCGTCTGTTGCGGTCCATCGTATGATGAAACGGAGTATAACTCTTTTTTTAAAGGTGGGAGGTAGATTTTTGGTTCCACCAAATCACTGAAAACACTGTGGGAGATGCGTTCACTGTAAATTTCATTAAATTGTAAGGTGTTCTTTGATTATTATTTTTTTCACGTCATATACTTTGTTTCACATCCGACGCTAGCCGACGCTGCGATTCAATGTAGCCAAAGGTGCAACGGCAAAAGATCATTGTCATGGCGCTCGTTGTCTTTGTTGGTTCGCTGTCACCGGCTACACCAACGTGACAGTTACCCATTTATTGGACAACGGTTCGGCGTAAGGAAGTCTAAACTGTGCCTCCTTGCGGGTGGCGGCGCGAAGTCTGTTAAAAATTCGCCACTGCGGCGTCTACGGCACAGTTTTGATTAAACAGGCGGCAGGAGACGTGAAGACAGCTCAATAATAATGAATCAAATTGATATATCTCGAGGTCTACGCATGCAGCACGACTTGACGTCGGAGAGTCGGTGCGGGTGCGTGCACTTATATTGTTCGTTTCACCTAACGATGGACCGCAACGAACGCTAAGAACCACCGGAGCCAATTCCCAGCTCGGGGAGTGTCACGTGTCCTGTCGGCTGAGCGGAGCGACGTGGGGAGGGCGAATTCACGTCACCGGCTACGAGTGGTAGGTTGACTCGGGTAGCTCATGGCGTCCGTTTCGGTGCATCGTGAGGTGAAAAAGGGTATATCTGACTATGCCACGATGATAAACATCTATTATTTTATGTGTGTATGTGTGTGTCTGTGTGTGTGTGTGTTGCCGCAGAGAAATATTTCTTAAGAAGAATCAAGCATAAAAGTCAAAACAGATGAAGTCAACGGCTGTCGGCGTGTTTGTTTCGCGTTGGAAAACACTGGAGGCACCAAGAGGTGAAACCGCGACGAGCGCGACACTGCTGTGCCGGGCGCCTTGACGCCAATCGCCCAAAGCCCAAGACGCTGCTTAAATAATCTTTTTAATGCGTCATGACTTTTTTGTTGTTCTGTTTTTTGACACTCTTTTTGATTTATTTAATGTTCGACTCCCTTCGCACTGGTTTCTCTTCAACTCAGTTGTTTGCGAGTGCGGTGCGTGCTATTGTCATGTGATTACTGTACCTTTGTACTCCTTTTGAGCGCCTGTATAACCACATAAATCGCATAAAACTTTGTTTTTGATTTAAAAAAATAATGGAAATGACAATTTGATATTACGCGTATATTAGCTTTGCTCTCCTCGTTTCCGCAGCACGGCTTCTCATGAAAAGCTTTTTTTTTTAGTCGTTTGACGCAAAATCTGCCACGTGTAACGCCGTTATTTTAATGACTGGGAGCTGTAAACTTTTCTTTTTCCTTAGCGCAGGAAATGCCCCGGCAACCGTGGTGTAAGGTAGAGTTAAGAATCGGTTTGAACCGGTTCGCGCTTGGTGGAACCGGTAACCGAATGATATTTTCAATGCATAGCTGAACCGGAACCGAACCGAAACAAAATGCAAAGCTGAACCCGAACTCGAACCGAATTCGAATAATACCCGGTTCGACTCCCTGGTCCCAGGTTGCTTGACTGTTTCCTTCGACTGAGTCACTATAGTAGGCTCCATTAAAATGACGCATTGCTATACCACCATCGCATTGCTTTGAATCGAGTGTGCAAATGGGTATTAGAAGGCAGTGACCTATGCTGCTGTCGATTGAATGCCCCAGATTGTCTTCGTAGCTCCAGTAAAGCTTGGCCCTCCCATTTCATTTTCGACCCTTTCCGATGTTTAAGCACTTTATTTACGCGCTTATACCTACTCGGACTCCTAAATGGAGTTCTAAGTTCTTAAAACGTTTTTCGGAAATCCTTAAAAATTACAACTATCTGCATGAAGCAGGTAACGGGTTATCGAGGTTATTCCGTATACAAGATCTTTGCAACCTTCTAATTTTTGTACATCTTTTTAGAGGTATTTTTTCCCCAATTGTCACGGGTTGGAATACACGCTGCAACGCAATGACACGCATCAAAAGGCTATTAAGAAAAAATTTAGAGCGTCTGAAAGAACTGTGTGCGACAGAAACTTCAATTTCTATGGCGCCCCGTTGGGGCAGACTTTACGAGTCGAACGTTAGAAGTAAGCATGTGTAACCCGACTCACATTTTTTTTTTCATTTGCCAATTTCTGATTAGGAAACATCTGGCTGAGGCTCTTGACATTTTGCAAGGCTAGAACGTGTACTTGGGACACTTGTTTCCGACCATTTCTCAGATGCAAGTTGACATCATTGCGTAAATTGACATCATTATGTACATGTACATATATGTACATGTACAGGGTGCGGCCGTAAGCACTAGCCCATTTGGCACACCTTGCGAAATTCGAATTCCAAACATAAATGACTGAAAACGGGCACGCGAACGTAGTTTCGTAAAAAGTTTTATTTTGCATTATTCCAGAACTCAAGTGAGAAGGGATAAAATAATAAAACTAAAACAAAACGGCGGCCGTGAATTTACTATGCCTATCTATAGCGGATGTTCGTCCTCTGAAGACTGTTTTGCGAGCCTGCTTCCAGGTGATCATTGTTCATATATTTCGTTAAAAGTGTTAATTATCGCCATTATCTTTCTCGTCGCCAGCCTCTGCTATTGGGTTTTAGCGTTTTTGCGTTTAGCAAGACACGTCGGAAGCGAGCACATAAACCAGTGTGCAGACGACAAAGAGTCTGGCATAGGACATAGGAAATACACGGCCTCCGATTTTGCTTTATTTTTTAATATTTCACTACCTCAGAATCGCGCCCTAAATAAATATACATAAAACTTCTGGCAAAACTACGCTCGCGTGTCCAATTTCAGGTATGTAAATTTGGAATTCGACTTTTGCGAGGCGTGCCAAATGTGTTTGTTCTTACGGCCGCACCTTGTACATGTTTCCTGTACATGTGCTTGGGGTACTTTTCCCCATCATTGCAGCACTCAGACGCAGGTTTACATCGTTCCGTAAAACCGCGGTAACTGCAGGCATTGAGAAAATGTTGACGAGAAAATTATTTCTCTTGCACAATACCTCGAAATTACCGGAACGAATATTTCTCTACCAAACATACAATAAATAATGTCTTGCAATTAAAAAAAGATATTTCGTGTACTTTTAACTTTAAAGCAAAAACAAAATTCATAGAACGTACTACATAATGTTTAAGGGGTGACCGTTCATATTTAATTAGAAGACATTAAACAGATGTTTCGATAGCAAAGAAGAATCTATTGTTTTTTTTTTTATTTCTCCGCTACCTTTAGTGGATACTTTTGTGTCATCAGGTGAGGGAACATCATGTGACCTCCCGTCACGACGTCCCGGTATCACCACGACTTCACAAGCTGGCATAGCGTCACGCGACAACTTCGCGTCATTTTCAGGTCACGTGAAGTCACTCCACCTGATGTCAATTTCGAAGCTAAATTTAACGGGGAAACCGACACCACGTGACCTTATGTCATGGCGTCCAGTGCATGGTGTCACTCGATACCATGACGTCACGTGTTGTAAACTTTCTCCGCAAGATTTGGCGGGCAAATGCGGAAACGGACGGACGGATGAAAGGAGGGACGTACGAATATCTAGGAATAGGAGGTCCCTTTAGAAAACAGTTCTAGAAAGCACTTAGCCGGTAACGATCCCCAAAATGTTAATTTTTAGCACGTCGTGCGTTCGCAGACTAATACCAGTATTCGTAACAAGCGCTCAGACTACGAGCCATGGTTCGCTGTGCTTGAGAAAGCCGGTCCTTAAAAATATTGTTGCTAAAGCTCCCAATAGTTCATCTAACCTCAACATGAACTGCTGCTAAGGGTACAAGTGGGAGTTTCTTGCTTTTGAACGTGCCTCGACCGCGCAAGCTCTTCTGCAACGGGAGCCCCTGCCAAGTCTATTTGTTAGAATTTGTGGTCATTGTAGGTGTGGGGCAGTATACAGCACGCGTCTCGTGGAAGGTACAGCGCTATTTTACACCGTGTAGGCCGTCGCAGATCTTGAGAGGAACCATTGCGCAATTTATGAGTGTGAGGCAAATGATCGTTGTTTCCAGTTTATAAAAGAAAAAACGACATTCCGCTTTTTCTTTTTATAACTGTTAAGAGCGGTTCATGTTGCAGTGAACCAAAGGGTCAAAATAACGCCAATATCTCGTCATTTCCTTAGCTTCCTCCACGGATGTTTCAGACGACGCAGGCCTGACCGCTGACAATACAAGCCGAACATTATTTGTTTTCAGGTTGGGCGATAGAAGTATCGACACTCCACTTGTGACCAGCGCTGTGCTGTTGACGCGGTTCAAGATGCGTTGGATCCTGGAGGCACAGTGGGGGAGCACCACACGCTACTGGATGATTAATTGGCGTGCTTGCCTCACCATACGAAGCCTTCTACTCAGGCGTCACCAAATTCTCAAACATCGATTGAAAATATTTGTTTTAGCTTTCGAGGATCCGGAGAAACAAGTAGACGGTGTGGCGCGCTGTGCAAGTGCTCGAAATATATTTATTCAATATCGCCCGGAAATATATGACGGACATCCTCAACTATCCCTCTCTGCATCAACGTTTCTTACGGCATAACGTGGCAGTGCCGTTCAGTGCGTCAGTTGAGAGACTTTTAAGCATAAGCGGTGGTGCCTACCTGCAAAACAAAAAAGGAAGGATATCCGACAAGAACTTCGAGAACCAGCTTTTGTTACGTGCTTATAAGTAGGGTTTTTGGTTTTTGGTAAATAACAATAAACCGCAAAAACTACACTCTTAATCTGGGGCCACCTAGGGAGCCACCTATAGCCATGGCAAATGAGATCCAACTTGTCACGGCAAATTTTGGGGCCACCTAAAATTACCAGCCCGTTTGCCGTCCCTTTTAGGTGGCCCCAAAATTTGCCGTGAAAAGTTGGATCTAGCCGGCCCGTTTTTTAGCTGGCCCGTTTTCTAGCTGGCCCGTTTTCTAGCGGACCCGTTTTTGAGTCGCAAAATATATTGAAAAATCATTACCAAGCTCAATTTGTTTAATTTAGCGATTGGCTTCCCGAGTGCTCTAGGGGAAAGTAAATATATGGAATTGTTCCAAGGGCACGGCAGATGAATTATAAACATTTAAAAGAACAGTGGGTCCGCAGGAAAACAATCCATTTATTTCTTCAAATTAGACGCACAGCGTAAGATACAGGTTGTTACGAAAGGCCCCAGGAGACGACCTTGCTCCTCCAAACCGACCGGCCGGGTGAACGCCCTGGAGCATCGTCGCCAGGTGGCTATGGTCAGCTGCGCCCGGAGACAGAGCGAGAGGCGCATTGGAGGCGCCAACACACCGTGGTACTCGGGGACGACGTGACCTTCTCGTAAAGGATCATCGGGTTGACCCGCGCCAGTGTCATCTGGCCGTCTTTGCCGTCCGGCCCCTTTCCTTGCTTCTGCTGTCTGACCTCGACGCTCGGCGACCCGACAGCCTTGGGACGTCCTCGACAGAGAAGGGGGCTTTACTCAATTTCCCCAGCTTAGATCGCCCGTGGGATTATCCCCTAACCCACGGAAGCCTGGACGCCTGCAATTATGGATGTCTGCCGTCTTCCTCGAGTTCGATGGCACCAAGATTGACCGGCGACACCGCGGCCAAGGACGTCTGGCCCTTCCGTGTGCGTGCCACGTGTGGCAGTGTGTGAGGGAGAGGAGGGGCGTGCCCGAACGCTGACGGACACTGGCCCCACAGCCTTGGTGAAGGCCTGAACCCTGGGGATTCCCTACTAGGGATCTGGGGACATCTGACATTATAAAAGGAGCAGCAGGCGGCTGCTACTTGTGTGTTCTCTAGTATTCACCCGTTGATGATGTAACCTGTCTATATGTACATATAAAGAGTTATATACGAGACACCCCTCCTGCTCCCTGGTCCTTCCCGAGTCCGG
This sequence comes from Ixodes ricinus, assembly GCA_037355805.1. Classification (NCBI taxonomy): domain Eukaryota; kingdom Metazoa; phylum Arthropoda; class Arachnida; order Ixodida; family Ixodidae; genus Ixodes; species Ixodes ricinus. The sequence goes on along the minus strand of JAZHYW010024921.1, from coordinate 27,122 downwards.
CTCCCTGATGTGTTCCTGCCCTGGCTCGGCTCCCTGCCGTACACCAAGTTCCCGGACAACCGCTCGGTCCCAACAACTGGATGGCAGCGGCGGGATCGACTTCGCCGGACCATGACTTCTTGTGTGGGTGAGTGCCCGGCCCTTTCTTTCTCAATCTGCCAGACCCATTAGCTCTAAGTTTTGCCTGTGGGGGTTGGAGATAGTCGTTGTCAGAAGGACTGTGTGACCGTTCTGACGCGAGCATTTTGTGAGAAAGAGGGCCAGCACAAGCTAAGTCATGAGTCTGGAGGTATTCCGCTTGCGCGAGTTGGTACAGGTCTGTACCGAATTGGGAATCGATTTGGGGCAGATAAAAAGAAAGCCGCATATTATAGAACTCCTTCAGGCCGAAGACGTCAGCGTTGAGGAGTTCACAGAGGCTCTGGAGGAGGTTCGCGGAAGGGAACGAGAAGGCTCGCGAAAGGGAACAGGTCCGAGGGAACAGGAGCACAAAAGCGGGCCGACGACGAGGCTCGCGAAAGGGCTAGAAAGGAACTCGAGGAGGCTCTCCAGTGTGAGAGATGGGAGCTCGAGAAACGCGAGTATAAGCGTGAAATGGAGCGGCTCGACTACGAGTTCGAGCAGCTCGAGCTCGCGAAGAAAGCGCGGGAGTTAGAGGCTCTTCGTCGGGCGACAACAGGCGTTGAAGCGGTGACAGGGAAGGCGTGTCAGGGAAAGGAGAAAGTGGGAGCTGGGGACACAGAGGTGACCGACAACCAGCGTCTTTCTCCCGACACGACCGTCGCCGTTCTTCGCAAGCCCGACCCGAACTCCGAGCGGCGGGACGGTGAAAGTGACGGGGAAGCAGCGACAGAAGTGGTGTGTCAGGAAAAGAGGAAAATGGAAGCTGGGGATACCGAGGTGACCGGAAACCAGCGTGTTTCCTCCGACACGACCGACGCTGTCCCTCGCAAGACCGACGCCGTTCCGCACAAGACCGACCCGACGCCCGAGCGGCGGGAACAAGAAGAGAAGGCTCTTCGGGCGTCCGGCTGCGACTTCCCGGAGGACGAAGGCGACGCCAAGACAGAGACGACGCCGGGGAGTCGAGCCAGCTCATGGAGGGCAGTGCCGAGATGCCGGAGAAAGTGCTCCAGCAATCAAGCCAGGATCTTGACCGCTCGGATCGGCACCCGTGCGGCTTTCGGACCAAGCCCACGGTGCCGTCGCAGGAGTCCAAGCGGCCCACCAGGACGGAGGTGATTGAGATTTCCTTCGACGAGATCAACCAATCCTGCCTGGTGCGGTTCCGGAGCCCGGACTCCAGACCATTCACGGAGTCCAGGGGCCAGGAGAACGACGACGAGTGCGCGTCCGGCAGCGAGTCGTCATCGAGGTTGGAGGACGGGAGACCCGAAGTCGGCCATCCCAAGGAACCTGCAACCGGCGGCGGCTGCGCGGGCAAGGGACCCACCGGGGACACGATGGAGCCCGGGTGGGACAAAGCAGACCCGACGCCAGTGCACCTGATGACGTCGTCGTGTTCGCGGCATGTGGGATCTGGAACCGAGAACTCGGACGCCGTCATGAGCCAGCGACCGAGACGCAAGAGGAAGAGGCAGCGCCGGATGAGCGTAGTACGATCTGGCTGCGGCGCTTCCAGCTGCAAAAAGCCTCCAGGGGAGCGCGATGAGCGCCACTTCAGGAAGAAGAAGCGGTCATCGAGGCTGGGAGGGGGAAAACTCCAGGACCCCCATCCCAACGAGCCACGGACTCACAGCTCAAGTGCGAGCAAGGAGCCTGGAGGAGGCAACAACGAGCCTGGAACGACGCAACGAGGTTCCAAACGGAGGCAGAGCTCATCGCCCGTGGTTCAGCCAGGTATCCCGTCGGACGGGGAAACCAAGGGAGATCTCCGGGACTGCAGCTTCGCGCCTGCACGCAAGTCCAAGGAGAAAACTTGAACAGTTCGAGTGAGGCCAAGGACAAACTGGGCGTGGGTTAGATGCAAAGGAGGACTTTTGAGAGAAAAGGGAGGGCTAAACGTGGTTTTTTTGTGTTATTGAGTCGATTAGGTTATTCGGCAAGTTTATTAGCTTCTCTTTTTTTCGGGGGTCCGGGTTTTGCGTTGCGTTCGGCTTTAGCTAGCTGTGTTGGCGGTAAAGTTCATTTAAAGCGATTTTATACTCGGTGTAGTTTGCGTTATGAAGGACGCCGCGAATTTAATAGGGATATGCCCTATGGGAGTTACGTTACGGTTTGTAATGTGGTTTTGTTTTCACGGGAGTCCGTTTTATTTTAGGTTGAGCGTTAGAGGGCTTTTATTAGTCTGCAAAAGTTTCTTTCGCTAGAGCAACCTGTCGGAAGAGATAAGTTTCTTTGTGCGTGTGTTTTTCTCCGACAGAATAGTACGGAACTTTCGCGAGGCATTTTGTTGTTGTTCGTTTTGGTCTGGCGGATTGGAGAGATTGGGGGCTGGGCGCTTGCCTGCGCGGAGTTTGGTTTGGTGTTGTGGGTTTTGTTGCTGCCACTTCCCAGAGAGGACCCCAGCCAGCCCAGCCGTGAGACCGCGTCTTTCAAGGGACCAGTGTGGACTGCTCCCCCTCAAGACACTCTTCCTGGCGGCGGAGGAGCTGTTACGAAAGGCCCCAGGAGACGACCTTGCTCCTCCAAACCGACCGGCCGGGTGAACGCCCTGGAGCATCGTCGCCAGGTGGCTATGGTCAGCTGCGCCCGGAGACAGAGCGAGAGGCGCATTGGAGGCGCCAACACACCGTGGTACTCGGGGACGACGTGACCTTCTCGTAAAGGATCATCGGGTTGACCCGCGCCAGTGTCATCTGGCCGTCTTTGCCGTCCGGCCCCTTTCCTTGCTTCTGCTGTCTGACCTCGACGCTCGGCGACCCGACAGCCTTGGGACGTCCTCGACAGAGAAGGGGGCTTTACTCAATTTCCCCAGCTTAGATCGCCCGTGGGATTATCCCCTAACCCACGGAAGCCTGGACGCCTGCAATTATGGATGTCTGCCGTCTTCCTCGAGTTCGATGGCACCACCAGATTGACCGGCGACACCGCGGCCAAGGACGTCTGGCCCTGCCGTGTGCGTGCCGCGTGTGGCAGTGTGTGAGGGAGAGGGAGGGGCGTGCCTGAATGCTGACGGGCACTGGCCCCACAGTCTTGGTGAAGGCCTGAACCCTGGGGATTCCCTACTAGGGATCTGGGGACATCTGACATTATAAAAGGAGCAGCAGGCGGCTGCTACTTTGTGTTCTCTAGTATTCACCCGTTGATGATGTAACCTGTCTATATGTACATATAAAGAGTTATTACGAGACACCCCTCCTGCTCCCTGGTCCTTCCCGAGTCCGGCTCCCTGATGTGTTCCTGCCCTGGCTCGGCTCCCTGCCGCACACCAAGTTCTCGGACAACCGCTCGGTCCCAACAAGGTGGTGCTTTGTTGTAATAAATACCACTTTCAAACAATAAAATAGAAGAGTGTATGAAAACTTGTTGTCACTTGCTGAAACAATGGTTGAAGCATGGCCGTTGCTTTCACTTGACAAACTTGGTGAACTAGGACCCGCCACAGTTGCAGGGGCGCTCTTCGAGCCAATTGTGTTGCAGTCTGCAAGAGCTTCGTGCCATAAGACGGGTCTCCGCGGCACGTCCGAAGGCCGGTTGCCTCTGTCGTCAAGGCATGATGCTGCTGCGATTAAAAGATTTCAGCATTTATTATAAGAAAATAAGGGAGAGAGAACGGGACTTGTATCCTAATTACGTTTAAAAATTTAGCAAACAGCAGTTTTTTTAGAAGTAACTTGCTGGACGTTAGTCTATTCAGATGCTGGGTCATCGGCCACAAACATGGCCGCTAACTTTACGTTTATTCGTAGACTCTGCAGAAAACAAATAAAGGCAAAACAAATTCGCCAATTAGATAACCGCATTTGCTTTCGGCGGCCATGCTTGTGTGTAGTTACTCGACATTAAAAAGTAATCTGATGTCATATCAATAGACCCTGTAGCTCTGGCGGCAGTTTGAGGAGTGGGAACAAAACAGTAAATTTTGACGCAACCAGGAAGGGGAGCTGAGGCTTTCCACTTGCCAGGACCTACAGGTTTATGGCTATATCATACAGGCTGCGTCATGAAAACACCGGCTAAATCTTGTCTCAAAAACTACACGTCGCACATAAAAAGCTAATTTTGTTTAATACAAAAATTCTTAAAATTCGACGTTCAGGTAATTATGGTTTCAAAGATTTTGAATAATTAACTTTCTGTAATTACTAAATTTAGAAATATGGTCAAGCCAGGGTAGAGACCTTGCTAAATTGCGTCAAATATTGTTAAAAAGATTCTGTGAATTTTTTTCTCTCAAAAATATTGTTTAATACAATAGATCTTAAATTCAGTTAGCCTAATAAAAGCTTATTCTTAGAGTGTCACCAAAAAAAGTATATTCAGTAGCTTAAGATGTAGGGAAATGCGAAGGGGTCAGGCAAGCTGCCTCCGGTAGGTTGGAAAAGGACGGTTTCCGCCTTAGACGTTTCAATTGCTAATAACAAGAGGACAAAAATGTGTGCAACTTGCGGTTCGCGCAGTTGCACCAACAGAAATATCTTTTATAAATAATCCAAATTCGACCCCAACTTTGTGCCTGAAATATGTCTCACATGTATACTTCGTTACATCATGAGCACAAACTTATAAAAAATTTGTAAGATTTCTGCGTAAGATGGTCGACAGCGACAGCTGGAATGAAGCCATCTGAGACGCAGACACGCGAGTATACTCTCTTTGCTTGGGCGGGCATAGAAGTACTCCCTGTCTTTCTCGCTTCCGGGCGAAAACCGATTAGAGCTCAACATGCTTTAAAGCAATCAGTGTGGCACACCTTCACTGCGGACAGCGGTACTTCGTAGACTGCGATGCGGTGGACGGAGATTGTTCTCACATGTCACGCTTGGACGTCTGGCGCAGGGACGCGAGTCTCCCCTGAAGGCTCATTCACACAGAAAAAAACGTTTCAGCCGACGTCGACGGTCGCCTGAGTAAAGGAGGGTGCACACACAAGGACAAACTTAGTGTATTCTAGATGTTACATTCATCATCAATTTCACTATAAATGTTCCTTGAGTGGCCGTCCTTCTTTGATCAACGCGATCGTCGACGCCGGCCGAGACACGCGACTATATACCTCGGACGGCAAGCTGATGAGTGCGCCGTATACGCCGTGCTGTATCGACAGACAGTTTGGCAAGAGAAAAGTACCCCCTATAAACTATTTACACCTTGTCACTGTAAAATGCAGGTGGCCACCGTTGAGGTATTGGAGGTTAGCTTTCTTTGCCTCACCTTACCATAGGCAAACCGTAAGGGCTGCGACTGTGACCCGATTACTTTATAAATAGTCACCCTCCACGAGTGCTTGTGCACAGCCGAGCCGGCGTCAAACGCAAAGAGTCCGCGCTTGTAGCCGTCGTGGTAAGTCCATGCTAAGGTGAACATTAAACCGGTTTTCCGCTTTCCACCGCCGACTCCAGCCGATATCCGAATAATATGAAAAGAGGCGATTCCAAACGTGCTTCTTAGAATACAAAAATATTGTTTATAGATACCTGTATCGTCCAGGACAGGGTTCAAGATGTCCTCTGTTGGAGAAAACAAAACTTACTAGTTAGGAACTCTTTCAACACTTTACTCTATTCTGTTATTAGCCAGTGAGCTACATAATTACCCAGTCGATTGTGCTGAAGAGGACTGTGCCCGCAGTAACAGCGCCAGCCAAGTTGGCCCAGAAGTGGTGGTCGTGCTGGTCGCGCTGGTGATGCCGCCAGATCAGCAGGCCGTGCGACGCCATCGCATTCACATGTTCCCTCATGGCTTGGTTACACCACCCGCGTTGAATTCCTTTGATACCCTTCGACGTGAGCATCCTGAAGTACTAACTGACTGTCCCGCGGCTTCGACGCACACTCTAACATAGGCTGCCATCAGCCTGATATGAAAAGAAACATCACCCGCAGATGCTTCCGATTAGATTCGTACTTCGTACATTCAAAATTCGTCGTACTTGCACACCGAGAAGAGAAATTACAGTTATGCGCATGCGTGCCCGCTGGCTGCGCCCGCGGGGCACGCTGGGCGGCCGCAACTGCCGCCATCTAGCGGAGAGCAGAGTGTTTTTTTCCCGCTGTTATGCGCATAGCAGGCCCGTTTTTGCCGGCCCTGCACAAACAGGCCGCCAAATATTGCAGGGCCGCCTACGGAGCCACCTATATAGCCATTCGCACCATTAAAGAGGGAGAAGCCCACTCCAGCCATGACGTTGTACACGGCTATTTTGTCGGGGCCGGGTCAGTTCGCGTCCAAGTCCTGAAAACTTTGAACGTCACGGCTATGGCCGTGACGTTTGCCGGCCCCAGATAAAGAGTGTAAGGCCCGGACCGGTTTTATCAATATCAGGAGGAAAAAAAGCGGAATTCAAACAGTCCTTGAATAATAATGACCAAGCTTTACGGGAAGAAACCTTTGTCGGCAGTCAATTTTGTGTCGACACAGAACGCAGCCCCCAATAAATTTCCCGCAATGCTCATTTCGCTTCGGTGCCACACGCGTTTGTTGTTTGTTTTTTTGTTTGTTTTTTGTTTGTTGTTTGTTGTTGGGGTTGTTGGTTGTTGTTGTGGTTTGTTGTTGTGATTGTGGTTGTGGTTGTTGTTGCGGTTGTGGTTGTGGTTGTGGTTGTTGTTATTGTTGTGGTTGTGGTTGTTGTTGTGGTGTGTTGTTGTTGTTGTCAACGTTGTTGTTTTTTAACTTTTTTATTTGTGAATACTGTTCACCCCAAGTACTGGGCTTTAACAGGGGTGTGGGGTATAGAAGAACACTAAAACATACAACATCAAGACTGCAATATAGTACACATTCCGCGACACCTGCTTATAATAAAAGGGTTGAAATAGCACAAACATTCAACATATTATCTAGCAAGGAACAAAATGAATTCTCAGCACTCAACATCTACTACTTAGCAAAAATATTAGAACTACTATTTATCAGTCCAAATCACACATATTCAGAAGGGCGCTGTCAAATTCCTCTAAACAGTCCAATGATAAAATAATTTGCGGGAGATTATTCCAATCGTTTACAGTTCTAGGGAAAAAAGGCATTTATAGACGGAAATATTACTTTTGGACACTTCAAACTGATTAGTTCAAACGTATCTGAGTTCTCTCGATGCGCGATATGTTAATCTAGAACTTATCGGTACGGAAACGTTTTCCAAGTGCTCGGGATACAGATGCGCTCTGCAGGTTAGGGAATTCTATGGTCACACCGTATTTTTTGCATGTATGCGTATGTGTGTATCCTTTATTTCTGACACAAAAAGAGGTATGGGGGGCTGGGGCAAAAAGAAGACATGCAAGTTGTTTTCCGACGAGGCTCCAGTCCATTCTTACAGCAACATACGCCCCGATAAAACCCTATTTATCGTTCGATACCCAACAATGATACCGAAAAATACCGATATTTTAAGAAATTATAAACACACAAAAAAATTCAAATAAATATAAACTTTGAGAACACGGATCTTTACCTAAAAATTACAAAGCATTTTGTTAGACCAGTTTAGCGTGACTGAATGCAACTAAGCTCTCTGACATCCCGCATCTGCTTTGGCGCTGCTTTCGTCACTGGGCCAAAGCTACGCCTCACGCGGATCTGGTTTATGCACAAGCACTGTGCCCATACCCGGTGTATACATCTCGTTGTTATTGAAGTCGATACAAAATAGGCAATGCGGACGCATTTTTCTAAGTAATTGAACTCTTCACAAGATATTTTTTAATAAGAAAAACTTGGGCACTACTTTAAATAATGTATTATGGAGGTATTTAGACACTTAACGTGTTAAAAGCAGAGTCAGACAGAAACCGGACCCTGAGCCGTAACCTGATAACGAGCGGGATTGTTTTGGTAGGCCTATCCATGACGAAACCAGTATATGACTTTTCGATCAATTAATACCAACCCTGCCCCCCCCCCCCTTGAAAAGAAATAGCGGGTGAATAATAAGTTCTAGCGGTTCACCATTAACTAGAAATTGTATGAAATCAAAACCCTGCAGATTGAGGGCCAAAGAAAGTTCGTAAAGATGCCTCCAACAGGCGACTTTTGAAAAGTGGGAGTTGTTATTATGCTGTTATTGCTGTTTCAGGCTTTCTTTTTTTCTTTTTTTGGGGGGGATTGTAAGGTGGCATTTGCCGGTGCTTGGGCGTGAGAAAGCCGCCAAGTAAGACTAGTAATCAAACATAACTTTAGGCAACCCCAAGAATCCGGGACATGCCGCCGCTCGCAACTTACGCCATCTCTCGGCAGTCACGTCAGCGCCCCAGCGTAACTCAATGGGCAAAAAAGTTTTATTTTTGTAATTCAGTTAAAACTCCACAAATTTAATTGCACTCGGGGGGCCATAATATTGATCTAATAGCCCGCTTATTTGAAGAATTTCAGTGCCTCACGACCATTATATTTCCTTCCCGAATCAACAAACCGAATCCCATAGACTCCCATTGAAAACGAGGCCATGACATTCAGCTCCCAGGAAGAAAAGCTTGTCGCCACAGGAGCTTGAAGTCAAATGCGATCGCTTTATTAATCTTAGCTTTAATTGATTCCAGGAGAGCATTTTGAAATTCACGCTCAATTTTGAGTTATCTAGGTCTAAAGCTCTCTAATAACCGAGGGCTGGCAATAGCGTTAAAACATGGTTGGGTCAGCAGAGATCTCACGCCCAAAATATTTCGCAAATCTTTACTATTTTAACGAATGAAATATATATTTCTGATGATTGCACCATGGTAGCAAGATCCTTCTTTTCGAAGGACAAATGAATTCATTTTAGCGCCATACATGTCGATAGCAATTATGGACCAATAAGAGATTTTGCGGTTCCTGTACCATGCCCAAATCCTAGTAAAGAAATCGACGACTTTACACAATTTCTGACTCACACACTTCTGGGAGCTCTAGGTGCTTCCTCTGTACTTTTCGGGTGGTGGGGGGTGGGGGGGGGTTCCGTTGGCCGCCCACCAAGAAGAACCGCACTCGCCCGTGATCGGCAAAAAGTTGGCTGTCAGCTTGGACAATTGGACAACCTGTGAGGCTTAAATGCGATATCATTTCCCGCGTGGAGACCTGGCGGAGAGGACCCCCCCCCCCCCCCCCGCCCCGCGCGTTATGTTCCCGTGACTCCACGGACCGTGTTCTTATGACCCCACGGATCATGGTCACATGACCTTGTGGCCTCCGTTGGCCCACTCTTTCACTGTGGTTACGTGGTTAATGTGGCGCAACGGACGATGGTCACGTGACCCCCGTAAATTATCGTCACGTGACCATGTCACCAACAATGGTGCAATATTTCTCATACGGGCGCTGTGCTTTTTATTCTTTGGTAGGAGCGCGCTTTACTTGTGCTACGGCACCATTTTTTTTCAAGGTATTTCTTTGTATTCTCGTTGTGAGCACGTGCTGTCGGCATCGGGTACTACAAAAGATGTCATCACCCCGATTAAAGCGGAGATGAAGGCACCCTAGTTCGCATTTATAATCTCAAGGAAGCTTCTGGAGTGTTAAAAGGCAAAGCAGTAGGCAAAAAGTGCGAGTTAGGCTACTTGTCGTCTTTTTGCCGACTAAATTATACAGTGCTTTTTTCATAAGGTCAAGAAATTAGAAGAAATTGCATGAGGAGGTAAAATTTCCACGTGGCATGTAGCTGGGCATGTCTACTATCATTCTCCGGCAAAAAATTTTAATATTCATAAATATTATTTTCCTGCAATTTTTTATATCTCGCCCCTCCCACAAAAAAATCGCATCTGTCGCTCTGGGAACTATGCCAGAACATTTTTCCGCCCAGTTGCCCCTGGCTGAGGAAGCCACAAAAATTGATAAGGAGATTTAATTTACATCTTTCACGTATCTCGGTATGTCTAGTATCATATTCCAGGAGGGTATTTTGATAATAGTAATAATTATTTTTTAGTTTTTTTTATCTGATCACTTGCACAAAAAAGCGCGTCTCATCGCTGTGGAGAGTATGTCTGAACGTTTTTTGGCTATTCCGCCTGGCTCAGGAAGCCACAGAAATCGCCTGAGAATATTGAATTTTCGTTTAGAATGTAGCTGGGTACGCCTAGTATCATGTTCTAGGAGAGCATTTTAATATTTATAATATTTAGTTTTCTGTATGTTTTTAAATTCTCGTCCCTGGTACCGAAAGCCGCGTCTCTTCGCCCTGGAGACTAAGTCCCAACGTTTTTTTTGGCAGTTCCGCCCGGCTCAGGAAGCCACAAAAATCGCCTGAGAATATAGAATTTTTGTTTAGAATGTAGCTGGGTATGTCTAGTATTATATTCGAGGAGAGCATTTTGATATTTATAATAATTATTTTTCTGTATTTTTCTAAATTCCCGTCCCTGGCACCAAAAACCGCGTCTTTTCGCTCCGGAGATTTAAGCCCGAATGTCCCTGGGGCAGCTGCGCCTGGTTCAGGAAAGCACAAAATTGCCTGAGGAGGTCCAGTCTCCACTATGGATACATGACGCTAGTCTGGGAGAGTATTTTTTATATGTCATCTAATGCTGCTTTAGTGAGCTCTTAATTATTTCGCTCATTGTAAATCTGACCATAGCCTCCTCTATACGGAGAAAGCCTGGCACATCGACTGGCGGAGCCATAGGGCGAGCGGCCGCAGAAAAAAGGAGAGGAGAAGCGCGCGAGTGGTGACCAATATGGTAGCGCAGAGCAGAAAGGGCAGAGATGGACTGCGAGCGCTTGGGTCATGAGCGGCCGCTCCCCGAACCACGTTTGTTTTTGTGTTTTTCGTCACCGTCGTTTTCGTACTCCGGGAGAAACGGCTGCGGCGACGGCGGCGATTCGATAGGGCGCTGGCAACATTGCACGATGCCGGCGGCGTCGGCAGAGTTGTCGGTGTGCCAGCGGAGTGCGCCGTCGTCGGACCATCGTGTCGTGCCGCGGAAGAACCAAACAGTTTTGACTGAGTAGTTTGGACGCCCAGGTGCCGAGGACCGTCATTTCAGTGGGAGTGTCCGATTAGCCACATTTGGAACGTCGCGTGTATGAGCTTCAACTGGACTACAGGCGCAACAATGTAAACAGTTCGTAAAGTAGTAGTAAAAATGTTTTTGTGGACGCTGCTACCGCTCGAGCCTCCGTTGAGTAAGCGACGAAGACTGATAAGGTATGCCAATTACAAAAGTGAACACGTAGATGACACGTGCAGACATCTACACTGTGTGCATGTCTGTCCGTGTCCTTCACGTTTTATTTTTTCGTCCTTAGCACTAAAACGCGAGTTGCTCTCGTTTCTCACGGAAGCTAAAGTTGCGTATCATATTACTTGGTTTCACCTCAGTGTGCGAGCGAAACCAAAGCTAGAAGCGCGAGCCCAGCGCTTTTTGCGTTACTGCATCGCACGCACGCTCGAGCAAAGCAGCAATGCACAAAGCGTCGGTCTCGCGCTTCTATATTCGTTTAGTCCTATGTGGGAGCGAAGGCGAAGCTATAAGCATGAAAGGATAGCCCGAGGAAAATCATTAACTGGATAAGCGCGCGTGCAAAGCAGCGAACGTATGAGTGCTCGGCTCGCACGCCTAGCACTGCCTTCGCTTTGCACGTAAGATCAAACGAAGTATATCTTTGACTCGTTCAAACCTAAGGTGAAGCGAAGTATATGGCCCATGAATCGCCGAACGCTCCAAGCACTAGATACCGACCTTTCCGGGCAGTTCGTCGCACAACCTCCAACGCAAACGAAAGCGACGACCGACCGCTGCTGGAGATGCGGACGCAGGGACGGCGAAGGGGAAGGGTTGACGTTGACTTTCTCTTCTCCGCGATTCCGAAGCAAAAAAAGAGAGGAAAAAACAGAAAGACTCTTTTTGCGTTTGGCCGTTCGCTCTTGTGTGGCGCTAGCAGTCTAGCTTCCCTCCGCTCTTGATTCCCCGCCCCTCCTCTCCATACTTTCGGCGGCCACTTTTTTCGCGACGTGCCAGGCTTTCTCCGTATAGAGGAGGCTATGATCTGACTATCTGGCGTGAACTAACTGCATGACCTGAAGTAGTTCCATGCCAAATTATGCAATTTTCAGTATCTCTTATTACACAAGGCCCGGGAAATTCGACTACCATCAAAAATCCTGGGCCCTCAGGCAATGATATACTTAAGGACTCTCGGGAGTTCGCACCGCAGTTTTTTTTTCTTCTGAGGTTCCACCAAGACTCAAACATTATTATGGACATCTTATTTTATCTATCTGAGTTTTTTTGCATTCGGTGGCGGTTGTGTATCACAATGCCGAATCAATTATCTGTAGAAGGTGAGGAAGAACCCGGGTGGGGAGATGATGTTTCATGTTTTACAAAGTAAAGACTGTGTCACAGGATTGACTGATATCTCCACCAGACGACTATACATATGCCGCCAAATGAGCTAGTCCAGACCCCATCGAAGAACCGACGGAGCGCGACATTTCTCACGTCGCGCTGCGCTCTAGACCGTACACCCGCGCTAAGTGCGTGTACAGTCACTCGCAATATGAAGGACCCATTCGCCGATGCAATTTATGGGGCGGCGCTTATTCCACTCTGGCCAGGCGCACTTTATTTTGAGCGACAAGAAAGATAAAAGTTTATTTCATTCTCTCACGTCAAGAAATATGGTCCAGGCATAGGCAAATCCAAAACAGCCTCAAACTGCCTGGTCGAATGGGTCCTTCATATTGCGGGAGACTGTACATCCAGCTACAAGAACTGTAAGGAGGGAAAGTACGCGAGCGAGCTGGCTAGGAAACATCATTGAAAGAAAACCTGAGACTAGGACAAATAAAAATTGGGGGGACACTTAGGCTCCGCCTTAAGTGTATGACGCGATAGCGCAAGGCCGGGTCGTCAGCGCAGGGGTGGAGGAGGGCGGAAGGGCAGGGGAGGCGGAGGAAGGAAGGGAAGGGGTGGGGGTTGGGGGAATGGAGGGCTTGGAGGGGGTGGATGAGGGGAGGGGAGCTGGGGAGGGGGCCCTCCCACGGGGTCACGCCGCCGCCGACTGCTACTAAGGGAGGGCAAGGGGTGGAGGGCAGGGGAAAGGAGTGGGGGTCAGATAGGAGTAGTGGAGGAGGGGATGGGAGGTGTGGGGGGTAAGGGGAGGGGGATCCCATTCAACACCCGGGTCACGTGACCCGAGTGTTCAGGGAAGGGGAGGGGCCCGCCCACGAGGTCACGCCGGACGCCGTGACCCGGGTAACTCGACACGGGTCACGTGGCCTACGAAGTCACGCCGGACGCCGACTACTACTACGCCGGCTTTTCCGCTGAACGGGAGCCTTACGCTATCGCGTGAAATAACTCCCAGTCTCAGGTTTTCTTACAAGAACTTGCCTAGACCGATGATACTTCAGTCATTTTACCGCCCAAGCATTAGTATGCTGTGTTTTTTTTTCGAAGTGCACTTGCGTGGGCTTTTCTCCTGGCTTATGCGCTTCTCGTGTATGCCTTTTCTTTTTGCTGGTAACCTACGGAACAAAACAAGTTTCCATCGATCTGTGATAATCCATAATGAAGGGTGTACACTTTTCCGACTGTTCTGACAAAGACGAAAACTGCCGAGTCACTGGGCTGTGGACGCGAATGCGACGTACACCCGTCGTCGATATAAATGTGAACGCCGGACCGCCGACTGCTCCGTACTATCAGCGCCATGATGCTGCGGCCCGTGGCGGCTTGCGCACCTTATCGCGCGCTACGCCGAGATTCAGCGTGTGAATCAGCTCAGCTCTGCTGCTGCTCCCTGAAGAAAGTGCGAGAATTGGGTAGGAGCCTTTCGGACGTTATCAGGAGGCACTGTGGTGACTTGATAAAGTAACTATTTGTTTTTTCCTTGAATGCGGTCGCATTTCTTTCGGCTCATTCGGCCACGCTCATTTTTGAAAAGTCGAAGTGGCTTCTGTCATGATACGCTCGAAATATTTTCTTTTGTAAAAATATTTATCGCTATTAGCGTTCACTCAATAATAAAGAAAGCATCTGAGTTTTGATGAACTATACCGAGCAACGTCGGCGCTTTTTCACGGGCAAAATGCAAACTATTTGCCGTCAATGACGTGTGCACAGCGCCCACAAAAAGTCGCAAAATAGAAATCCACTTTCACGCTCTCTGCAGAGCGGAGCAGTAAAACCGAGGACAGTGTTCGATCCAAGCGCTTAATTTCGGTGAAGCGCCAAGCGCCGATAAGGCTCGATAGCCGCCACGCCCGCCGCGTCATGACGCGGATAGTACGGAGCGCGGATAGTACGGATAGTAACCTGACGGTTTTTCATAGAAACTGGCGTACAAACATATTTTGTGTTAATAAACTGGGTTAAGGACTGAGACAGCATGCAACAATTACTAGGGCTCGGCGGGGGAGCAGGAAGAGTATGCGCCGGTTTCCGTGATGAATTTGTGAAGCCTCTAAACCCCTTCTTGCATCTGTATGTTGAATAAAGCAAATGCTTCTTTCAACTCTCCCAGACACGTGACTTTTGTGAGTCCTTAAGGTGGAGTCGCACTTCTTATCATTATGCTGTTTCACGCACTACCGTTGCAAAGATAGTGGTAAGACAGACTGCATGATTTGGGGCACCTTTCGTTAGCTTGTTGGAAACAGCGCCTTCGAGCAAAGGAAACAAAACCCAGCCGAAAGTAACGCGTGAGCGTAAGTGGAAGGCATATGTCGCGTCTCTTGCGGTAGCACAGTTGTTTCACACCAGCATATTGCGTCTGTTGGTTTTCTCCGAAGCATGTGAGCGTAATCCTTGTCCTGGCCTCGTACACTTTCACTTATGATATGAGCGCGATCGTGCCCCCTGCCCGCTGCCACAAGGCGAGATTTCAAGCTCGCAATCCCGCATGCAATTTTAGCTAAGTGCAATAAGCAAAAATAGCTGAGTGGTTTTAATGTCGGAAGCACAATCGGAGGCACGCAGTATCCAAACCGAGTGTCCGAGCGTCTACGCTTTCTCCAGTACTTTTTATTTTTCGGACTCCTGCATGACGTATATACCTTCCTTACCGAATGTTTGCAAGAAAAGCTCGGGTCCAGCACATTTTATGTTAAAGTATTTAGGATTCAAGTGGACATAAGCATAAAATGATTTGAAGGCGCGCAGGCGCTGTTCTCGGGAACCACCCTGTCTGGGACCGCCGTGTCACCGTGTTGTCCTCCTTTTCTGGTCTTCCTGGTTCTACCAAGTCGGCCCAACATCTTGCCTGCTTTGTTTTCATAAATAAAGGATCGAATGGTCGCACCGCAGAGCCTATGGATTCAAGGGTTCAATCCCCACCCCTGTCCGTTTCGATGTGGATGGACATTGTACCGGCGCGCGTCCGTCTATTACCACTGCGTGGTGCACGTTAAAAACCCCAGGCTAGCGGTCATATTCCACTTGGCAAATTTCTCATTTACAGCGTCCACAAGGTCGCCACACAACGGCAAACTGAAATCATGCTCGCTAAACGCTCGGTAAACATTTGTTTGTTTCTCTCTCATAGAATCGTGGTGCTTTTAGAATCTCTCGGAAAAGCACGTTGTTTATGGCGTTTGATAGACACAAGAGTCCGTTCGAGCTTGTTTAACTTCGAGAAAGCAGAGTGCTGAAGCAAAAGGAAAATAATAAGTAAAATATAAACTTCAAAATACAATCTAGTAGTGCACACAAGACAGCCCACCATATCAAGGTGGATGGAAAACAGGAGACCCTGTAGAATTGTTTAATCATAGAACATCGCCCGCTGTCGCCAATTGCGTTTCTTTTAACTACATACTTCAAAAGAGTCCTGTTTAACAAATATGTGGCCTCGCAGCTTTCCAAAAGATTAAACCAGGCAACTACATTCGTCGTGAGCGTTTCCGCATGAGCTAGATCATGCCGTTTGAGAGGTGGTGATACTGGCTCACGCTGTACCTGAGAAATTCAGCCTGTGCAACTCAAACACGTGCCGGTACGATGCTCATCCTTATTGGTGGGGACGAACCCAGGATCCCCGGGTTTTGTAGCCTGATCTTTCTGCTCTCCACATGCCCCGAGCTACCATGCGCTAGCACACTCGGTTAGGGACTCTCAGAAAACCAGGACTCAAACAGGAAATGTTGCGGGTCCCTCGCCTTCGCTGAAGGTATAAAATATATGGGCGAACTAGCATATAATTATTTATTTATTTGCACCATATAGTATCTCTCTTTCTCTCCTTGCACAATATTACCAACTGCAGAGCTTACAGATGTTTCTGTGACTATCAGACAACTTAGTCAAATTTCGACACGGGCTTAAAATCATGTGGGTTACCACAATTTCAAGGCTACTTGCAGAGTTTTTGCTGAACCTGGAAACACGACTTGCAAAAACTTGCATATTATACAGTTTGTTACAATATATGGTCAGCAGGGGAAGCTCCAACTCCGGCTCGAGCTCTCTAAGTTTGGTAACGCTTCAACTTACGAAGAATGACAAGCGCGAGGTGGAGACGGAGCTTCTCCTGCTGACCTTCTCGGTGTGGTCCAACCATTCGTAGGTACCGTCTCTATCTGTACCACCTAACGACGGCTATTCATCGCGCTCGGCGTGAGTTGATATTACAAGGGCGCCAGGGTGGTTCGTGCCCCAGTAGACTTCTGGTAATGCGCTTATTTGTCCATCTCTAATGCAAAGCGTGCTTTGTGTTCCGAGTTATACCTTTATATGAACGTGCGTACAAGGGTCGTTTGATGAGTTTGGTAAAAAAAGCTGGTTAAACGCTTTGTTAGAAGAAAAGGTTGATGTCGTTTCTCAACATAGTCCCCATTGAGGACTATCCACTTGGTCCAGCGAGTTTCTAAATTTTCTTTCTCTCAGAAAAAGAGGTTTTCTTAAAGGCTAGAAAACATGAACTGACGGGAGTAATGACATTCTCATTTGATGAGAACTTTTTCCGACAGAGTCAGATTTCTCAAGTTCGGGAACACGGATAAAACACACGACGCCATATCAGAAGAATGGGGTGGATGAAGAATCAACTCGAAGCCCAATTCTTCCAATTTTGCCATTGTCACGGTCAATTCGTGGGAGAGCGCGTTGTCTTGGTGAATGAACAGTCTGGTACCAACACCTCCTAGATCACAAGGCCGTAGTGCTGATAATTTTTCGTCACAGAAGAAGGCCGATCGCGGGCGGTGATTGGATACGAGCGCTGCGTCCGTCTCTCTGATTAGACACGAGACGCTGACGCAGCCCTCGCGTCCAATCACGGCCCGCGATCGGCCTTCTTCTGTGGCGAAAAATTATCAGCACTACGGCCTTGTTATCTAGGAGGTGGTGCTGGTACCCATCGCGCACACAGCTTTTTGTAGAGGGTTTTGTGCACACGTTATTTTGAGATGCCTATGGTCTCAGCAGTCTTGTGCACATTCACTCGACTGTCCTCCAATTAATATATTATGAATTTATTCAACAATATCCGTCGTGGTGACCTCAACTCGGCGTCCGGAGCGCGCTTCATCTTCAGGGAACGTTCTGCCACGTTTAATCCAATGAACCCAGAACTAAACAGCCTTCAACGTTGAATAAGGGTCCCTATGAACTTCGTGCAACTCGGTTTTGATACGTGGACGTTAACATTTTTAAAACAAACGTGCTTGATCATTGCACAGGGCTGTTTTTTTTCCATTGTTGTGGCAAGCGCTACAGTGTTCGCTTCAACCGTCTGTCAAACATGAACAGCGCTTCGCTCCCGTCTGGAAGCTAGCCTGGGTTAGTTTGAAGAATGACACTTGCCAGCCATGGCGTCATCCATTGAATTGTTCATCGTATAAATTTACCAAACTTATCAAACGACCCTTGTACTTGCGTTGGCAGCCGTTGGCAACCCAGTTCCTGCTACAACTACAGACAGCGTGACCATTCTCGCAGCCAATGCCTGCACTGGTGGTGCCGGAGCCAGAGGAACCTGGGGGGCTATGTTGCATGTTTTGGACTCCCAGGCGACTAGGAGAAAGAAGTGACGTCAACAACGCTCTTTGGATGTTGATTGGTGGAGTCGCTCGCTGATGAGGCGATGCGTGGTGTTGCTAAGATACGTTCATTCACACCTACGTCACTTCCTTCTCCCTAGTCGCCTGGGAGTCCAAAACGTGCAACATAGCCCCCAGGGGAACCAACAGGGCCCGCGACGCTGAAGTTGGAAATCTAGCTGCCGCCGGCCAAAGCTGGCGGCAGCGAGTTCCAGCCTCGGGATGAGCGAGTCGCCAGCACTTCTCTCGTCTGTGTCGCATACGACCTACAGATTGTGGGGACCGTTGGTCGCCCTTCCCCGATGGCCGGTCTAACGGCCGTGGTTCGAAACGCTCGGCCTGGCTGCCGTGAGTTCCAACCTGTTCGTGAAGCGTAGGAGAGCCGCCCGGCTTGGGGTATCTCCTCCTCACTCTCTCCCGGGGGGACCTTTTTCCGTCCCCCGCTCATCCGGGAACCTAGTTGTTTTGGGTGAGGACGACGCCCGCGGGGGAGGAGGTCGACGCGCGTGCCCGACTTCGGGAACGTAGGGGACTCCTCCCGCGGATGCGATAGAGATCGGACGTGTTGCGAAGGACTTCCTTTGCCCGCTCTGGACTGCGCTCTCGGGACAGTGTCGACAGGGCCTTTCATCTGACCTTGTCGGCACGGGGTTTTTTGGGACAGTGTGTCTTTTGGTGTTCCAATAAACACCGTTGGACCCAGTCCTATTGTGGTACGTGCTCCTCCTTTTTAGAGAAGCGGTCAGTTGTGCGGCTGACGTTCGGACCCGCCCGTAGCGGTGTTCTCGAGAGAAAGCTGCGGGGTGTGGGAGTAGGCTTGGCGTCTCCTGATTAGAGACCGCCGCTGAACCCTTTGGTTACCACCACCCGTGACCATCCCACAAGATCAATGCATCCACATGACACTTTGGCTACTTGCTGTTTCCTTTGCCGCCCTTCTTGATAACGGAGCAGAAAGTTTGCTTATTGGAGACTTTTTTGAGCTGTGCAAAACAAAAAAAGAAACGCTTTGTTCCTAAAATACACTTCTGCAGTGCGCTGTAAGGCTCGGCATTCTATTCGACGAAGAGGCACGCTAGCATTTTCTTTATCTGCCAGGCTTGAACGCAGCAATTACCTTTTGATGGAGATTTTATTGCAGGCGAAAAATGTTTGCTCGACTTTGATGTTGGCGGCTATTGGCTGGATGGACATTCAGCTGGATGAGACCCCCTTCACCAGGCGAGAGGATTGCATTACCCGCGCAACTCTCCCGGCTCTCTGTACGACAAGGTTTGCTGCAGCCTTTCCTGCCGGTGTCTGAGACGCCCTGCAGGTGCGTCCAGCGTCCAGGAAACAAAAGCAACAGCTAGAAAGCATCTTGCAGCCATTTCCACCAATGTACTACACGGAAGTTCCGGGAAAGACTGATGTGCTGCTGCATCGAATCGAGACTGTCGACGCTCGACCAACTGCGGTGCAACCCAAAGCCCCTCATCGTCCATGTACGAGCTCTCCTGAATGCAGCACTACAGGAGTGGATCGACACCAGAGCTGTTTGCAACTCGCAGAGTCATTGGGCTTCTCCCGTCGCAGCCTCAACGCTGTAATGGTGAGAGATCCATACCAGTTTCCCTTGATCGACTCGATCATGTACGCGATCGACAACACGAAAGTGTTCACAGCGCTTGACTGCAGTTTAGGATAATCGAGATAGACCCAGAGGAGGTTTCGACAACCGCTTTCACCTATCACAAGGGAGTGTTCGAGCCTTTCAAATTTGCCCGCTACCTTTCAACATCGAATGGACATTGGTGTCAATGATACAAAGAGCAAGTTTGTGATGGCGTACATGAATTTTCCCCAATCTTTCAAGAAATACCTCGAACATCTTAGGATTGTCCTTGAGCAAATGCAATCTGCCAACTTGACAGTTCACCCTGAAAAGAAAATGAACCTTCTTGGCTTTGCTGTTGTTAACCCAAGTTTTTCACCCCAATCGGGACAAGATGTGCGCGATAACCGATTGCCCGCAGCCGCAAGACGTCAAGAGCTTGCAATGCTTTCTAGGATCGATTGGATGTTATTGCCAACTCGTCCCACACTGTGCCAAGATAGCTAACCCTTTGCATTTGCTTATGTGCAAAGGAGAAAATTGGCATTGGAGACGAAAGCAACAAGACGCTTTCCCTCGGCTCTCGAAGGCAATCACCGACTTCGCTTCGTTAGTTTCCGGGTCTCTTTAAACTGTTTGTTGTTCAGACTGATGCCAGCGACTGTGGCCTTGGTGCAGTCCTGCTTCAGGAACACAGCGGTGTTCTTCGGCCAGTTGCCTTCACCAGCCGCATGCCGACAGCGGCCAAACACTACTATTACGCAATGGAAAAGGAGTGTCTCGCCATTATTTTTGCCCTAAAAAATTTAACATGTATTTCAATGGCACATACTTTCAGATCCAGACCAATCAAGTGTTTTCCTGGCTGAATAATTTGCGGAATCCAGTCGGACGTCTCGCACAATGAGCTCCGACATTACAGCCATACCACTGAGCCACTACATACAAGAAGGGAGTTTTGTTGCGGCAGATGTGCTCTCGTGTGCTCCTTTGCAGGTCTTTCCCACTCAAGACGAACATGCATTGGTGGGAATAACTGGCATTGTGGCCGACACATCAGTCAGAATGGGGGACGTTGGTGATCAGAGGACTTCGGCAAGGCACAGTGGGAGGGGAAATTCCGTCTACGGGTGTGCGAGAAGCTTGCGGAACAAAGGGTAGGCTGCACCGAGAGCAATGGTAGGTACGACTCATACTTGCTGAGAGAGAATGGACTTCTTCTCAGCTACATTTTTCAAGCAGACGATGCCGCCCATGGCTCGCCTTTCAAGATTGTGAAACTTCGAACGCCGTTCATCAGTCACTTCCATGATTCAGCCTCATCAGGTCACACCAGCAGCAGTATGACTTGCAATAAGTTATGCCATATCGAGACTTGATCAGGAATCAGGCAGGATATACTGAAGTATGCCCACACTTGTCCAGGATGTCAGAAGTCAAAGCCACGCGAAGGTCACCTACCAAGATTTATGCAACCAATCGTAAGCCACTCTCCTTGGCAGATTGTTGCCTGCGACCCGTAATGGGATCGTTTCCTCATAATACGTACAGTAATCAGTATCTTCCTGTCGTGACTGATCACTTCACGAAATTGGTTGAATTGTTCCCTTTACAGAAGCTTCTTTCGCAAAAAAATCTGGGATTGCCTTCTCGCCGTCCTTACCAGATTCGGCGTTCTTGCAGAGCTCATGGTGGATCATACTTCCAGAGCAAGGTTGTCTCGACATCTGTGCTGTGCTTGGCATACAGTACAAGCTCACTTCTCCACAGTGTTTATAGTCTGTTGTGCCGACTAGCTGTTCGTTGGCAGATGCATCACATGCACAGCGACAGGGAACATAAAAGCAGCATAATATATTATTGGTTTCCCAGGGAAACGAACACAAGACGTGTACACTTGAGAGTATAGAATATTGCTTCTTACATCTGATCAGTGTGGTCATTGCTTCAGTTACTGTGGTTAATTAAAGTGGTGTTTTTTCTTACATTCAATCAATAGATATTGTTTCAGGTGCTTCTGGTACGCTGCCTATAGGCAGTGGATGCTGTGGTTGTGACTGCGACTGGGGCAGAGCAACAGGCGACCACTGCCCTTCTGCATGGTGAAAACAATTAGGGACCGATCGCCAGCGACACATTTTCCTGGTTCCTGTGCCCTGATCGCTGCGACTGAATAAAAGTGTTTTTGTTATACTCGGTATAGAACCATGTTTTTTCTCACCACAAAAGTAAACAATGCATCGTCCAATGGTCGGTCTTCACACAAATGTATTGTTAGCCATTAGAGCCAAGTGACAACTTACTATTGTCGAATTCAAAGTTGTAATCGATTTGCATAACTTTTCACCAAGAACACTCGGGGTTTTTTGGCTGCCATCTTCTGTGCAAATATTTCCATACTCCGTTTCACCTTACAACTGACTGCAGCGGACGCTACAAGCTATTGGAGCCAATGGGCAATAAGTAAAATAGCAGCGCCCCTAGCGGTTCAGGTGCACTCTGGGAGCAGGAGACTGTCAATAAGTAGTTTCGGTTTCGCCGGGTTGTGAATCTGTCGTCTGCTATCGTCTCCACATTGCCATTGCTCACGTCGTCGTGGATTGCTCCACACTTGTGAACGATGCACTAAGTGCCCTTTTCTTCTCGTCGCTACAAATCTGACAAGAGCGAATAATGAAACAATTAATTTTTCTGGCACGGGTTTTGAGTGAGAACGTTCCAACGGCGAACTGAAGTGAACGCAGAGCGACATACGCTGAATGCCGTGCCAGCTCGCTGCGTGCATTTGTTTGCCACCTCGAAAACATCCACTGAGACTAGCACTCATTTTATAACACCCTTGCTTCGCCAATCGCTATTTGCAATTGGGCTAACACAATACATGACGAAGCTCACTGTACGAGAACGTTCAAGCGCAAACTTGCGCCCTTTGCTACGTTGCTGTGTGAAAATTGGCCGCGGAAACAAGGGTGTTATAGAAACAGAGTACTAGTCTCGGTGGCTGTTCTCAAGGTTGCAAACAAATGCACACGGAGAGCTGGCACGACATTCATCGATCTGCATTCACTTGACTTCACCGTTATGGCGTTTTTGCTTGTCCCCCGTGTCAGACAAAATCCTAATTGTTTCGTTATTCGCTGCAACCGATATGTAGCAACGAGAAGAAAAGAGTACTTACTGCATCGTGCGCAAGTGTGGAGCATCCACAACAACATGAGCAATGGTGGTGCAGAGACAATAGCACAACAGATGCACAACCCAGTGAAACCGAAACTACTCGTTGACAGTCTCCTGCTCCCAAAGTGCACCTGAACCATTAGGGACACTGCTATTTTGCATATTGCCCATTCATGGCTGTTCGAGTTTCTCATGACCTCCAAGAGGAAGCACATTTTTTTAAGATGGTTTGTTTTGGGTGATTCGATGAATTTTGTGAATTGCAGATTATCTAGAAACAGCGAGACTAGATACTAGTAAGGGGCCAAACTTTTTGCCGAATCGAAAATTCGGTGTCGAATCTTAGGATTTAACAAAGCCGAATTTTCGCCGATCTTTTTTAAACATTCGGTAAAAATATTTTGTTGTCAAACCTAAAAATTGATATTTTGTATTTCAGGCAAAAAAGGTTTAGGTTTCTTTTTTTTAAATGTATATTGACACAGTTATTACTAAATAAGGTAATATTCTGCAAGATAATTGTATAGGTGTCATTTTTGCAAGTTTACTGGCAATTTTACAGTGACTTTTTGCAGAAGTGGTGTGACACCGAGGTAGGGTAGTAGCGATCACAGCACTATATAGCTCCTAAGAGCAGAACAATGTAATCCCTTGAATCCGCATGCTTTACCGACAACATGGCCGACAGAGCAGCTCGGCGCGAGTCACGTGGTACTCGCGCTTCCAGGAGGTGCCCGATTTATGGGAGAACGCATGGAGATCGACGCAGCAATGTTGATTAAAAAATAAACACAGAGTTCACACTTTTCGAAACTAGTCTGTCGTGAGGTTCGTAAAGCCCTAAACACTTTATCAAAGTTTTCATAATTATGGATGCGTGTAAAAATTTTGAGAAGGCAATTTCTAAGGCTATGGCATTTGAAGCAGACAATTTTTTACGCAGTGGAGATAAACTTTTTGGGTTGGCCGAACGGGTCACGTAAACGGTGCAACAATTTTTGTGCGCGTTTTCTGAACAGCGTGAGAGACCGTCAATGCATATAACTGCTTCTGAACGATCGTCCTCCACTGCGCCACGTTGTGTGCTGCATAATGCTGCTCTGGCAATTTTTTTTTTAATTACGTTCTTATGTGGTTTGCAGCTTATCGCAAATTATTGTTGTTATTCTTGAGGCAAAAGAATATTGAAGCGAACCACACTCACAAAGGCTGACAAACACAGTTACTATGTCGTATACTCCACACCTTGCTGTAACCGCTGGTAGTACTACACTGCCCGATGGTAACCGCACGGCGTCCATTTGCAATCCATGGCTCCATCGCATCTCGCGCGTGCGCAGACATTTGCCAAATTTTTAACGAATTTTCGCTAAACTTTTTTTAGCAGTTTGGCATACCTGAATCTGAAGTTCGGCAGATTCGGTCCATCACTAATAGATACAGACAGAGAGAAAGGCTGGCCAAAACACGAGTGCCGACAGATTATGTTGAATGTCAATCCTAGTGAAGGGCTTTGTTCGCAGAGCCACATTGGCTGGGAAGGCTCGTACACTACGCTGTTTAGGAACAAGGCTTGCTCTTGCTCCTTCAATGCACATACGAGTTACCCAGTAAATGAATAACTGACATTCCTTTCAGTGGTTAAATTCAAACTTTTTTGCCAAGGCACAAAGGAGAATGGTGGGGACATAGGCAAATGCTGAGTGTGCATGTCTTGTTACTCTTGGAGATGCCGTACGTAAATGGACTTCCAGCATGCTCCTTGGTGCTTGGCAAAAGTTCTACTGTCCGAACAAACCTGTGCATAATCATTCGGCTTTGGCTAAAACTATTTTCGTCTGTTTCCTCAAAGGTTAGCAAGGCATAATAGGTTATCTTTGTGAACCAGTGAATAATCGAGAAGAGACAATGTTGCAGATGGGAGGGGAAACCGCAGTGTAGACTGGAAAATATGTTTAGCTTTGTAAGTCGGAATGGTACTGAACTTTTGTTAAATGTTTGTGCTGTCATGCACAGTTGCCCAGGTTTGGTTTATACAGTTCCAGTCTACCTCCTCGATGAAAGCCCCATTTATTAAAGACCAACAGGAGAGCTGCTTTGCCAAGGTGTAGCCTCTTCAGGATGTCTGTGGCAGCACATGAAAAGAAAAGTCAATGCAGTATTACGTGCGAGGGACATAAAAAAAATATGCGGAGAGCATGTATTTCTTTACTCGTCTGTGGCGCATCGGAACACAAGGAGGGGCACACAAGCAATGGATAGCATAAAAAGCACGAGGAACGCACGATGACGAAGCAAGCAAGCACTGTCACTGGGCAAAATTAAAGGGGGCACAAGCATTTGGACGCATGCGGAGGGAGGGTAAACAAATGCACAAGGCGTGCAAAGATCAGACAAACTTGTAAGTTCTAGGCGCACATATGCATAGCTTACTTCTCGAAACCTTTGGCAGAGTGGGATGGAGAGTATGTCGCATCAGAGTCTGGCATGCTGCTGGGAGCAGGAAATATGCAGTTGTATGGCACCTCCCTGCTGCAGTAGGGGACGGCAGAGTCGAAAGTATCCAACGGTACTGGCTCCTCCACGACCAGGGAGATTCATCTCGACAGTGCAGTCCCTCAGGATCCTTTCTGCCTTGCAGGATGCAGCAGTCCAGCTGCTGAGACTAGGACCTGCAAATAGCACTTTTATACTACGATGTTTTTCCCAATGCCTGAATGATGCTATTTGGGCGATCGTAGTTTCTAACACTTAGAAGAATGGAGAGTTGGGCGAGTTGATTCATCGTAGGAAACAGCAAAAACAGACGAGGACGTAGAAGAATCACACGGGACGAGCGCTGCGCTCGTCCCGTATGGCTCGCGCACTGGCCGTTCAGTGCGCGAGCCACTCGTGGGAACCGGCACGACAAGCACGGGCACATCACAGGGCGTCTCATTTGGATGACCGGTTTCCACATTCGCTCGTTTCGCCGTGCTTTGGCTGCGCAAACACACTCCAAGCTCGCGAATGAAGCGTGTTCTCAGTTATGAAGCTCGAACCGGCAGGCCGGGAGAAAAAGAATTCCTGCCGGTGGCTTGCGAGATGTGGCAGCTGTTTCAGAAAACAGAGCCGTGCATTCTGGTCCAAGTAAATAAACCGCACCGCAGAACACGACGACAATGAGTGTGCAGGCGAGCTGGTGGATGCTGATCATGTTCAAAATGACCCGAGTCTGTGGTAAAAGAGAGAAAACCTAGGTCCTAGACGAAAAAAAAGATCGTGACGTTATTAGGCTTAGGTGGACATCGGTTCCATTCCGGTATGGGCTGCATTGCCTTTTGTGACTCTGTACGCGTGGGTAATCCTCCCCCACTGAGTACAAATAAAGTATTAGTATCCTTTTGATTCAGGTAACGTCATGCTCGCAAACTTTCGCATTCTGTCGCCATCACTAGCGTCTCAGCGATATTCAGCTTTCTACGATGCGTAGTTTATTTACGCGGATCGAAAAACACGGTTCTCTCTTCTCAAAATACCCTCAGCTTCGAACACGTATGTCACGCAGACTGCTACCAAATGCGACGTTCATGAAACTCACAAAAATCACCAAAACACTAACCTGGACTTTTTCGCGGGTTCCTCGCTCGGTCCCGTCGGCGACGGGAAGCAGAAGCGTCGGTACAGCAGACTGATGGCGTCCACAACTACGGTCACCGCTGGCGAATGCCTCGAAGTTGTCCGCACAGAAACGAGGAATGTGGAGGAGGTCCTCGGTGGTCGTTTTCTTGCCTGGTGCAACGTAACCATTCGCGTCTTCGCGAACCTTGCTTCGAGAACGGGATGAAGTGGGAGCCTCGGGAAGAAAACCGGTAGACGACGGAGTTCAACTTGACGGAGCGACGCACTCGCGTCGCCGCGCGGGCACATCACTCCCGCGTAACAAGGAAGGCGAAAACATAGTTCGCTCGTTTTCAAACAATAATAGCTGTATCACGTCACCTACATCCTAAAATTTGACGTGGATCTCAAAATATAATGTGCATGTGTCTAAAAAGATCAATATTAGTACCTTTCGGAATCTCCACGAAATTAACAATTTTTATTGGTGAATTTTATGGCGGTGGTGGGGACACAGGATGGACTCCCCAAGAGGAAATAGTGCCTGCGTATTTTCTATTGCTGCGAGTTTATTTCGGCGTCTTGCCGTCTAGAACTGTTCATTTTCATTGACTGAAGCCCAACAAACAATATGCTTCCAAAAACAAACTTCTCCAGAAAGCACTT